>BMAO01025512.1:0-21165 GCA_019973975.1 Trichonephila clavata | reverse complement strand
TTATACGTAATCTTGAGTCGCAAGATATCAAGAACGATATAATCAACTTGGGAAACCAAAATGATAGCCGCTAAAAAGACTTTGTAACAAAAAAGGCCGTTAATAACGAAATAAGTTCTTCGTTTGAATCAAAAGCGACAGTTGTGCTAGACATATCTGACACATCTACTGATGATAGGTTTTTTAATCCAGTTCGTAATAAACATGCACGCTTGTTATCAGGTAGCGATGAATAGTTACTGTATAAATTGATTTTCAGTTTCAATTTGACTCTTTATATGTCGTATGTACAAATTAACAAAATTGTCTCTGTGTGATAATTCTTTTAATTTTGAAATTTTTTTGTAACCCAAATGAATTGTTTGTGTTTTATAAATAAGTAACACGGGGAATTTTTAATTACTTTTTGCTCGGTTCCTTCTATAAATATTTAAAGAGACTTTTCATCTTCCATGATTTTTTAATATTGTGGGACATACCCTAAACTATCATAGGTCGCATGTATTTTTTTACACGATTTTCCCCCCACAGTTTTGAGAAACGTATCTATCGTGTAAAAAAGGAGTTGGGTGTACGGACTTTTTTACCTTAAAGCAAAATGATTTTTTTAACGAATAGTTTCATCGAAGATTGTCCAATGTTCTCCCAATTCAAAGGAATAAAAGAGTGTTTTTAGGAATTCAATTTCGGGAAGCATTGTTTGAAATAATGTATACATTGTCACATTTGTGGAAATCTTTCGAAAAGCATTATGTATTATATATTAGCAATAACATAGAACCAAAATAGCATTAGAAATATCATAGAGAAGCATAATAACATAGAATACAAATGCAAAGTCCTGTGACGCATGCCCCGGAGAACTTTGGCAAGAAAAAACGCCAATAGTATAAGGAGTAGAATCTACCACCTTCTAAGCTTTTCACTGGCAAAGCTGACGAATCTTTTTTTCCCTTTGCAATTTACGATGCGTCATTTAGCATTCGTATTGGTATAGCTTTAAAGGGGGTCGCTTAGTGGTCAAAGTCACGGACTCGTATCCGGCGTGTCATGAGTTCGAGCCTAATACCGCTGAAGACCCACCGTGCTGCGGGGAGACGCTCGTTAAATTTGTCGAAGTTCAAACGTCCTCCCGTTTGTGTGGTGTGGCAGTTAGGAGAGGAAGTGCCAGCTCAGGTGTCCTCGTCACTTGACCGTGGTTCTAAATGTCGGGGCTCATCGACTCTATCCCACGAGTTCATTTAGAGTGCGACGTTAATATAAAAAATCACATCCATCGACTTTCCCAAGGAGTTGCACTTAAGGCTTTCAAAATGTTAGTCCTTTTATATATTATAATAATATAGGGCGTCGAAAATCTGATTTAAAAAAAAAAACCTTTGAAAATAGTTTGCAAGCTTCTTAAGGTACCTTTGCGATGTCGTTAATGACAATTCAAAAATTAGCTACGACATAGATCTCTCATGAGCCGTCTCCAGATATCTCCTCTTCATGAAGTTTTCCCTTCTAAATTGGAAATAAGTCTCGGAAAAAAAAGCTGTCTGTCTCATTAAGATAAGATTTGTCAATAGGTGTTCGAACGTCGTGGTTCGATCATTGTTGACTAACTCGGAAGGATATTTTTCTCCAACTGTTCTTTTATTGACCGTTATTCGAATTTGTATAAATTAATTTTTTATGTAATTGGACTTTGAATCCAAATTCTAAGATGTTTCACGCAATCTTTAATTTCCTACTGGGCGTGAGCTCTGGAGTTATCCTTCAAAATGTTTGCTTTTAAACAAATTTTTTAAAGTGTTTAGTACTTCAGTGCTCAAAACGGAATACCTAATTCCAGTCAAGGTATTGTGGCAGTGTATATATCTCAGTGATTTGTGACACGAGCCTAAAACTAAATAAAAACGATAATTTTTACTTTTGTTTCTTGGCTATAAGTGAGATAGATTATATTTTAAACGCAGTTTGAAATGGAATTCACATTTAAGATTTCTTTAAGCTTTATTGTAAATATAACTAAATGTTCCGAGAGATTTTTTTTAAACTGAAAATAATGTATTATTGAAAATTGTATAGCAGAAAGGAAATATTTCGCAGAAGAAAAACAACTCTAAGACATTTCGTTTTTAAATTGGGTTTATTGTCTTTGTAAACACGCGCCAGTGGGTTGGCCTAGTGCTTCTGAACGAATGGCTTTCTGTTCTGAAGTGGGTGATAAATTATACACATCAAATTATAGCATTATGACTGAACATTTTGATTCGAAAAGTACAGTTGCTAGTATATTTACAATACAGCGTTCGAATTCAACTTTAAAAATATTCAAAATGAACATAGAAATAAGTGCGTTCCTGTTATCTCTTTTCGTTTTGATCAGACTACTTAAAAGGAAAAAAAATGTTTTTATATGATATGTGCAGTTGAGAAACAGCAAAACGTATAATGTGGATTTAAAGATTTGTCGTGAAGTTAAATCACAAAATCACTCACTCTATTGAGTGAGTGAGGGAATATTAACGTCGCACTTTTCAGCTATACACGAGGGCTTTTGGCGACGGACCTCGTCATTTTGAACCATTGGTCAGGTGACGAGGACGACACCTGAGCTGGCACCCCCCACTCCTAACTACCACACCACACCACCTTACTCTGTTGGATAGACTAGTAATAGTTAAACCTTTTGGCTCCCCGCAGGAGTTTAAAGTGCAGTATAGATATTTTGGATTCCAAATATTAGGGGGGGGGGGAACTACTTAAGGATGCGTGGCAATTTATAGATAGATGAAAACTACTCAAAATTTTAAACATTTTAGCAACATGTAGTGGTGATTATGTATCTATGAATAATGTTACCTTAGGTAACATGTAGGTACGAATATATATCTATATTAATCCATCCGAAATCTTTTACACATTCCCAAAAGTAGAGCTCACCCTAAACACTCTGCATCAGCTGAGTAACATATGCTTACTTTTCAATTGAAAAAACAAATCTAAAAATACAGAATTACAACTTCCTTCATCACAGTAGTATTACATAATTTTCAAAATGTATATATTTGAAATATTTTATATATACGTTTTAAAATAAATGACAGAGGTTCACCAAATCTTTTTATGTTCTTCCTGCTTGTCAAAAAAAAAAAAATTATTGCGTTTTGCTCTATTAAATGATGAACATATGAACATGAAAATATGAATGAATTATACGCATTACGGTACTTTTTTAAAATTTTAATCTAAAGGAACGAATTTTGGCAAAGAAAAATTTAATTTTTTTACGAATGCCTTAAACCCGATTAGATTATTAGATTTTATTAGATGAAATAAAAAGTGTGTCCTCATCTCAATTGATTCAGAGTAATCGTTGTATTTGTATTGAATAATAAAATCTAGATCCTGGATAGTAAAAATTTAATTTGAAAAAACTAAAGTGCAGACGATTTTTAAATTTTAGCTTTCGGGCATACTTTGACAATCGATGAAGATTAAAAACGTCATCGATTTGTATCAGCTCATATAATATCAATTTGCTTTTCAATGGAAATTTGGCATTCAATTGCTGAAGAGGCCGCCCATCCGGTAGAGTGGTCAGTGAAGCTGACTGCGGTGCCGTAGGGACTGGGTTCGAATCCCGGAGAAGGCATGGATGTTTGTATTGTAATTCTTTCTTCTGTCTGTGTTGTATGCCCCCGTGTTATACACTGCGTGGTGCACGGGTTTATAAATGTTAAAAAAAAATTGCTGAAGAGAATATTTTTTTCTCTGTAATCTACTTCTTTGTGTAATGTACATTTAAATTTGTTCTCAAGGTTTTTTTTTCAATTTATTCTTCATTCTTATTTTTGTCATTTATTCGTATTGTATGGTCTTTCAAAAGAAAGAGAAGTGTTAATTTTTTTTTCTCGAGTTAAGGTTAAATTATTGTTTGGTCTTGGTTGTCTGATTTTCTACAAAGTATTTACATTGTGTTTTTCTTTTATTTTCATATGACTCTCTGTAAAAAACTAAATAGTGGTGAGGGAACATTTAATTGTTTCCCCCAAATATTTCTGTAAAACGAATTAATGTGTTGTTCATTTATAGTATTTCGTTTCGAAAGAATCTTTATACGCAGTTTGTGAATTGCATTAAAGAATTACATTTTTATTTACTCCCCGTAGTAGAAAGATTTGAATTTTCCTTTTTGTATCAAAATTATTATCTACAGATAAAATAAAGGCATTTAAATAACTGTGTAGTGAACGATATAGTATAAAACTATGCATGAAAGATGGTATCATAAAAGAAATCCATAAAATATTTCTGAAAAAATTACACCCAATACTTTTAAGGCATCTAATATCTTTAAAAGTACAAGTTTTAAAAACAACATTTTTTTAGAAAGGATAAATAAATTTTGTTCCTGTGCGAAAACCCTACTATTTATTAACATTTGATTCTGCATAAATAGCTACATCAAGGATTTTTTTCGAAATGTACAAATTAATTTACATATATAATTATGCATCCAGAGAGAGAGAGCTCAATTCTTAAATACGAACACAAAACTTGCCTGGATTGATATGGTATGCCAATCAGCATTGAATAATTTTTTTTGTAATAGTTTTATAAAAAAAGGAATAAAAATAATGCTGAATTGTGTGTGTGTGTGCGTTTTCAAATCTCGCCGTATGATCGCATTGAAATAACATTTCTATTTTGATTCCGTTTTAGTTAACCATTTCCACGAACAAAGTTTATTTGGAGACATTTACAATTAAAACTTTCTGGAGAGCTTTCAGTCATGTAACTGTACTAAAAATGTTGATGTTAGACATGCGGTCACCGCTGGATTATAACCCACAATAATCAGACAATGGAGACAAAACAATTCGCTTTAGATGGGAGAAAGAGTGAATTTTTTTTTTGATGAAGAGTTGTTCAATAAAATAGTTTATCTGGATATGTGAAAACGATCATGCTTTTTTTTCGCTGATTAATGTTTTTTTCCCGCTGTTTAATATTTTCTCCTCATTTGGATAATTAAATGCTACACCCTTTATTTTAGATTCTGAAAGCTCATTTTTTTTAGTAATGTTAAATACGTTTCTTATAAACAGGTTTTGGAAATGTTTTCGGGAGCTCTGATCTATTGATTTCTTTAGCGTGTTTGTAGTATTTAATAACACTGCTCTTCAGACAAAAATTCAATCTCACATTCAAACGATTCGGAAATTTACCACAGCCATTATAAAAATATTACCAAATAATAAACAATAATCTTTAAATTGTATTTGTGTTTTTCAAGGAAGGAAATAAATAAATTATAGTTTTAAAAAAAAACTAAAGAACACGCTTTTATACTGAATCGAACTAAAAAGTAAAAAAATAATTCTTAATATAAGAATAAAATGATGAACGAGAAAATTAATGTCATTGGGGGTAAAAGCGCGTGGGGTGTTCTATAAATATAGCAATTGTTATAGTTTCTAACTTCTTTCAATTCCGAAATTGCACCCCACGCTTTTACCCCAATGACATTAATTTTCTCGTTCATCATTTTATTCTTATATTAAGAATTATTTTTTTACTTTTTAGTTCGATTCAGTATAAAAGCGTGTTCTTTAGTTTTTTTTTAAACTATAATTTATTTTTCATTTTTTAGTTCGATCTACAAAAAAAGCTTGTTTTTTGTTTTGTTTTTTAAACTATCATTTATTCAATGTTGAATTTATCCTTGAGTTTGATATTTGGAGCTGAAATTACGTGGCTGCTGGGATTCTTCAATGGTTATTAATTAATGGGTCTGAAGGGTATTTATTCTCTCCATTTACGGGACCTCGGTTGAGCCCCGTATCGTTATATTTCAAAGATTTCGTCTCTATAGATACAGATCAAACTAATAATAGTGTGAAGAGAAAAAAAAAAAAAGAGTTCGAATTCAAAATTTTTTTTTAATGTACCATGTTTTTATAACGGACTAAAAAGTATAAAATTCCTCTTTTTGCTTTTCCCCCTTTCTTTCACATTCTCATGCATTGTCATCCACTTCTGAGCTATGGTCCAAATTTCAAGTCTCTAGCTCATCGGAAAGACACAGTTTAAAATCAATTTCAAAATTCCACCCGAACAGACATTGTCAATCGTATTATCACCTTTTAAACGTATTTCTATAATGTTAATTCGTATCATAACTTCTGAACGTTTTGCTTTATAAAAATAAAAAAAATATTTAGCAGTTAAAACATAAATAATTTTTTTCAATTTGCACGAGTCTTTTTTTTTTTTATTTCCATTTTCATAAAAAACTAGACAGTTGTTTATATTATGGTAAGAAACTGTTATCACACACACACCCTTTCTCACATAAGGCCCGTTTACATGGACACCGGCAAAATGCCGGCAATTTGGAATTGGGGAGAAAAGCCGGCTTTTTACCGGTATTTTTTTTTCAGCCAGTTTACATGAGAATCTGGTGATTGGTTGATAGATTCACGTGACTATACAATGTAACCATAGAAACAACCAGATTTTTTAGCGCGATTATCATGAAGAGGACATGTGATTATGTTTTCGTTTACTTACCGCCAAACAAGCGCAACATTTCTTTGTTTATTATTATTGCGACGACTATTTTGCTCTTGCACTTTTGCAATATACCCACTAAAATTTCCTGCTTAACTGTATATGGTTGCTCGATTACACTAAAAGATAAGATGATTGTAGGAAAAAAATCTTTTGTTTAATATCCTGGTAAAAATGCGAGTGTTTTTTAAACGTGGATAATAATGATGAAACGTAAAGATTTTAAACATCTCTTCACTGTTTATTATGTCCTGACCACTTTGAATTGGCTTGTTTTCAATACCAACCTTTTAGAAACCGTCGCCACCTAAAATCGAGCTCCATTCTTAGTATTTTTGTGTTCACAAAAGAAACTTCTAAAAGGATTTTGGATAGATGTCTACAGTAATTACTTCAAAGTAAATTTTTGTTTATTTTAAATTAAATTATATAGAGAACATACATATAAAAAGTTAAACATATAAAGTATTTTACATTCTTATGAATAAAAAAAGTTCGAAAAGCATTCACTACAGAAATGGAAAAATATCTTAATTTACTACAGATTCATTAATGTCTATAATTGATGTGTGTGTGAATCAAATACCACTTTCAAACATTAGAAATAAAAATTACCATATGTAAAAAATTATGCAACATTTTGAAAGTCTATATTCGCAGTACCATTTTAGTACAAAGATATAATTTATTGAGAATTAAATTCTGAATGTGGTAAAAAATAAAGGCATTAAAATTTAATTAAAATGTGTGTATTGTACAACATATATATTTGTGTGCATATATTGAATATAAAAGTCCTGTTCTCTTGTGCATGGTCAAAATAAAGTCTTTTTTGAATTCATAATTCTTTTACAAAAAAATAAAATATTTGAGTGGTATCTATTTATTATGTGGTACATGTGAGGATTTCTTAGCACATTTGTTTTTCAAAATTCGACTGGTATAAATTTGTCACACAGATGTATAATTTTTTTTTTTTTTTTGCTATGGATAACAAATATATATTTATTGGTATTTGCACAAGGGTTATCAAAATGTAAAATTCAATAATTTTGATGATAAATTTGATATAAAGACTATACACATGTTACTGAAGCATTAACATAGTGTTAAAGAAATCTATCTAAAATGTATTGAGCATAAGAATACTCTGGATTTTAATTTTGACATAAGTATTAAAATAAAAGGCTCATGTATATTGATATTATCCTGCTAATAAATTTAAGTCCAAAATAAATTTGTTGCATTGAGTTAGTTACAAATATTGACCCAGAAATGTATTTGGATCAATTCTATGATTATTGTTGGCAATAATCTATACTCATGAAAAATTCAGTAAAAAAAGTTAATTTCAGAGAGTTTTTTTCAAAATTAAGGGGCTAATCGTCCAAAATTACCGATATTTTTTGTGACGTATGTTGAAAGCACAAATTTGGGGAGCTTCATATAGTATAATATCGACCAATTTCTTCAAATAAAAAAACCGCCAAATGCTGCGATATACAGCCAATAGTAGAACTAGTTCCTGATCACAGTAACAATAATAGTGATCTAATTTTTTTTAAAAAATTCGTGATGTCTTTTTGCTTGGCGAAATTAGTCAGCAGTTTAATATATATGTTCCTAATTTTTTTGAATGGTACGAGTACTGATTTAGCATTTCTTAGAGAAAATTTGAAGTAATTTAATATTTTGCTCATGTATAATTTGGGGAACTGAGAAGTTTCATGAAATTTAGGATTGCCCTGGTAAAAGAGTCTTGTTTACAATTAATACAAATTGTGATTTTCATTAGAATTGAGCACAATTTATTAATTATAAACTTTGGTAACTTGTTGAATTAATGATGATTTTCATTTATTTAGTCTAACTTTATTAATATATTTTCAAAAGTTAAATTTCAGAGCGAGAATTCTAAATCTTTTTTAAGATAAAAATTTTTATGAAATTTCTTTTTTGTAAATATTTTACTATGTATATTTTTTGTGAAGCTGTAGAATAAATTTTTCTTGTAGAATTTCAGTTACATGAATTAAGAGAAAAGGGCAATTTCATTATTTACTTCATGAGCTGTGATTGCTCTGAAACAATCCAATATGGAATATAAAGCTAAAATACATGTAGATCTTAAAACTTTTATGTGGTGTAGAAGTTTCAGCTCAACTGAAACTCTTATTTCATCGGGAATTAATTTGTCATCAGTAATGTATTAAGACTAGTTTTTGCCATTAATTTTTTTGTAAACAAGGGAAGACCTTTTCAGATCTTACTTTTGTAAATGTATAGAAAAAAAAGCATTGATTTGATTAAATTAATTTTGATAGTGTTGAACTTAGAGTAAATAAAATTCGCAAAAACTTTTAAGATATATGTAAGTGATGAAACTTAATGATATATATAAAGTGAAAATTTTAGAAATTCTGCATAATTTGACCTTTTTTCGCTTTTTAATCTTTGATTTAGGAGATGATTTTCTTTAATTTTTTTTACTGTATCCTTTTATTTGTTTGGGTTGATGACATTTAATACTCTTTGTAAATATTTTTTAAATTAATACTTTTTTGTTGTAAATAAATTGAAAAAGCTATTCATAAGATTTCCAGAGAGATTTATTAGATATTATCAATAAGATAAAAATCGAGATGTGCTAATTGTACAAGGTATTGTGCACAATGAATATTTGCAGTTAGATCCTCGATTTGTCCTTATAGTATAGTGTTACATCCACAGAGTCTGATTTATATACCATATCATGAAATGCTTTATTCACTTATAGTGCATTCATGTAATGTTAAAATTAAGTGTCAATAAATGATGTATATTAAAATGAATTTGATTATTAAATAAAACTACTGTCTAATAAGAATTTTCGTGAAAACAATTTAATTCAATCTAATATAAAATAATTTTATTAAAAAGCATATTTCTTGAAACATGTTTCTTAATTTATACAAAAAAGTCAAATTTCTTTCTTTCTGAATGTTGGAGACAGACATGTCTTTAAAAAGTTCAAACCTTTTGAAGGGTAATAATTATAAAGGAAGTCAGACTATAAAACATATCAAATGTTTGTTTGTTGTCAGATTATTTCAGATGCCCAAAACCTTTAAATGATGTTAAAAGCTATTTCATTTCAATCTCAGAAGAATTCCTAATTATTAATCAAAACTTTTATATTAACCAACTTTAATTAAAAAGCTAAATTAACTTTTGTTTGTAAGAAAGTGTGTATTTTCCTTAATGTACAATATTTTCATAAGAACTTGTTCATAGTATGTTTCATAATTGAGGGATTATTTAACCCTTCGAGGAGAAAAACAGTAATATTTAGCCTACTTTTATAAAATAATTTTGTACTTGCCCATTCAATTCAATATGTATATAAAAGGATATCTTTTGGTTCAGTAAATCATGATTCGCTTTAATAACAAAAATTAAATGGATTAAATTTGAAGATTTTAGAAAAAAGAAATTTTCTTTTTAAGCTCTTATCCTCATAAATTCATGGGAATGTGAATATAAAACAGTTAATTCTATTTATTGGTTATATCACATTTTAATCAATTTTCAAAGTAAAAAAAAAATTTCATTACACCCCTATGGAGTTATTTAATAAAAAGATAGTACTACTTTTTTACTTATATGGAAACACTCAATAAGATAAATCAGGAAAAATAACAAAAAAATGCAATTTTATTGTGTACATCCATAAGAATTATATTGTAATAATTTCAAATTAATCTCAAAAACTAATGTGTTAAAGTATATGTATCATCTTATTAAAATATTGGAAACATACATGCAAAGTAATAATTCTTATTTCATAAAATCAGGTTCTTAATACTTTTATTTTTAGGGAAAAAAATATTTTGCCTTGCAGTTAAAATATTTCTATAATAACTAGCTTGTTGATACATTTGATACGAGTGAAGTTTTTGATAACTTGAAGGAAATTAACATTTCCTGTGGGAAAAAAACAGGACTCGGACCACCTGGTCAATATAATTCACAATATCCTGCCCCTTGATGAACCAGAGAGTTCATAACATTTTCATGAAGCAATAAAATTTTAAAATCAAGCATTTCTAGGCTTCTAGCACAATTAAATTTTAAAAACAACACACAAATTAAATAATTAAACATTATAACAAATTTCAACGCACTAATAAAAAATAACACTTTTACAAAATATCCTGAAATTTGAGAAAAGAAAAAAAAGGTTTCATTATATAAAATTTAAACATTGGCAAGGAAAGTATACATTATAAATTTCCTAACTTTTTTATAAGTTACTAATCAAGCTATTTATTAACGCTTGAAGTAAGCACGAATTAAAAGAGAGCAACACATAATAAATTAAGTCAAAAACTTTAAAAATTTTCGTATAACAATATACACATTGAGAAAATATTAAATAGTTCAATATACAATTTTCAAGAATCATTCTAGCTATACCAATATTTAAAGAATAAAATACTAAACTGCATTTGAATCAAACAAATATTTAAAATAAAACTATCAATGTACAGCATTCAAAATAGTGTTCTGAGCTGTATTTCTTCTGTACACCAACGCAAACCACAACAGCAGCCATCTTTGAATAAATAAAGATCTGGCGCAATGTATCATGGGAAAATTAGAAAACGTTCTTTCATTTTACCCCAAATCCCCTGCCCCATTGCGGGTACAAAAATCGAACCTCCTTTTCTACCAGGCATTTTGCCGGGTCGTCATGTAAACGCCTCGAAAGAGGATCCATGCCGGTATATTGCCGGCAATTTTCGTCCATGTAAACTGGCCTATAAAGAGAGAAAACACTTCCCCCCCCTGCTAACCACAAGTGAATTCGTTTTTGGGGTTGCACTTTAATCTTTTAGTCGCCAAATCTGGAAATGATATACGAGATTAGTCACCTATCTGAAAATGGTTTATGCAATTAGTCGCCAAATCTAAAAATGATATATGAGATTAGTTGCCAAATCTGGATATGGTATATAGAATTGTCACCAAATCTGATTATCCTTATTCCTGACGATTCTGAAAGGGACAATGGAACAAAATTATGAAATTATTGTATTGTCATCGGGCCTTGACAAGTGTGCAAAATTTCGAATTAATCTGACATTTTTAAGTGGGTGAAAATCGAGTTCCAAGATTCCGTTACATGCAAGTAAAACTTATAAAAGCGTGTTAAAAAAACAATCAATTTGAATGATTTTCCAGAAATTTTTTTTATTTCGGATCATTGCGTCGTAGGGTATATTTTGTTTATTTGACTTTAATTTGCTTCATTACATTTTTTTTAAAAATATACTATCTTCTGTTAATTTTCCTCTTTAGCCATTTAAACTTGAAATTCGTACGTTTTGGAATATCTTCATTAGAATGCCGTTTATGTAGATTTTTTTATTGCAAGAATTTTTTTTAAAACAAAAAGAGTTTATTTTAAATCAACAACTGCTCTTCGCCTACGAGGGAAATGGGTGAAAATTAATTATTAATTGCGAAACATGTAATATAAAGGGTGACAGGAACGCAAGCTGGTATCGATTGGTCAAGTAAGTTAATTTATTAGCAGTTTACTAATAATTTATACTGGAAAGCAGTTTGAGGGGGATCGGCCATAGGCCTCAGAATTTTGAATAATGGTCACACACAAAAAAAAAACAACATTTTTTCTTTTAAAAAAATTATGCCAAATTCTTTTTTTTTTAAAAATTACATCTCCTTTCTGATATTAATGTAAAATATTTAAAAGTAAAAACACCCATTCACAGGTTCACGTCCTTAAATCAGTGTCAGTGGCGTAGCTACCAATGGGCTTAGCGGTGCCATGCACCAGGGCCCTCAAGCTCAGGGGCCCTCGGACCCTGACCATCAAGCAAGTCGAACTTGCGATCATTTCTCCATTTAAGATATAAATGTAAGAGAATTTCGAGCTTGGTATATAGATAATTAATTCCCTCAAATTCTTGTCGCTGTTTGTATAGTGTTGCAAACTTTACTTTTTGAAAAAAGTTGATATTATTTTCAATTTTTTTTCCTTTTTCTATAAATTGTTACTTGAAAATAAACTCCATGAAAAAACTTACCATTCTTTTTAATGCATCTTAAAAAACCTACACAAGAAGCAATTTTTCTCTAGTTACATTCTACTTTTTAATGACAATATGATAATAATAAGTTAGTTTCCTGTTTCAGTATTTCACATTCCACTCGTATATGCAATAGACTGATGTAATTGCCCTCTCTTCTACACTTTTGCACACATAGGTGTTTTTTAATAACTATAATATTATATTGCGTTTTCTTGTTCATGCATATTTTTTGTATCATTTCCTGTCTATCTAGGGGGACCATTTTTTAGCTCTAAACCCTCTGGTGGGTGAGTTTGATCCTCCTGAAAATGTAAATAAATAACCAGGGATTCTTCAACGAATTTTTCTAGCGTAGCATTATATTTGTCCTTCCTTTTAACGTCAGTACCTTAGGACATACGAATTGTATTGCACTTATAAGAAAACTTTAATCATGGACAAAAAAAAAAGAATCCCAGTGGTGTGCGTCTAAGCGCAAACAACCGAATGAGAATACTGTAAATAAAAATTGTCCAAAATTATGAGATTTCTTGGTCAGTCTTCTATGAGTACTTTTAGTCCAAATGTTTCTGTTAAGAGTTACTTATATATATATATATAATATATATATAATGTGCTCACTACAGAGTTGCTTGAGAGGCTTTCTGAAGATACCGCCCATCATGTCAACGACTATCATGTCTGCATGGCACATCGAAGAGTGGAGGAACCCCATCGATCTATACATTTTTCGAAAATGGGAACGATAAGTCTTCTTTTTATGACTTGTGTAACTTCACTAATAAGATATTAAGTGATTATGAAAATCTAGAAATCGGGCCTTAACAGCCTTCAGGGTCTTTTCTAAAAGATGTCCACCAGAACAACAGGCCTTTTTAAGAATCGTACTATTTTTCAACTTCCAAATGTGGACTAGTTAATTGTTTTTGACTATTTTATTTCAAAATACTGTCAATGGGGCTGGTTATTGGCTTCGCACGGGAACAATATAGGGTGTACAGGCATTAGAGATTGGAGGCTTTTATTAGAGAGGATTAAACAACACACACACACAGTTTCTCGAGTGGCCCCATGGATGCCAGCAGCTGAAAAATCATTTAGAAAATTAAAAGATAATGAAAAAATATTTAAGAAATGTCGTGGACCAAGCTTGGATCCAACATTTATCACTAATATGGATAGAAAACACAATCCAGTCAAGCCAGGATTTAACCGAGGTTGTTGAAACTTTTGCGAAAACTAAAGATAGGAAAAGATTATAAGTCAAATTGTTAATTTATTGTGTTAATAGGCAAGTTCGACTTTTATGTAATAAACCTTTTAGAGCTAGATTCAAGTTCTCTGATGAATGCAGTTTCAATGGCATAACGTATGTATGAGAACTTTTTACGGGGAGGGGGGAGTAATATTTACGTTAAACTTCTTTAATAGAGGGGAAAAGTGCCATGCTTCACAAATGAAAACTGCTTTAAATAATTTGTAAGTTTCCCAGTTATATAGGAGGATAAATAGTGACAGATTTGTAAAAAAAGAATAAAATATCTGGATGTGCTAGACGTAAATAAACAAAACAAAAAATTGAGTGGGTGTGAAAGAAAAAAAAATCTCAGACTACACCATTTCGATTTGTGTATCGCGTAAGAGAAAAGTGTTTGTACCAAGTGGACCTGTTAACTATGAGCATTGAAAATCGTTGATTGGCGGGGAGCCAATGTATTAATTTTACGTTAAAATTAGGCTCTTATTTTTGAAATTATCTATTGATAAAAACAGTTAAAATTCCTCGAAAAATATAGTTTATGTTAAGATATGATTAATTGATACGTAACAAAGAAAAACAGAATATACAATATACTGTTATAGCTAGATAATTAGAACAATAATAAATAAGTAACAGAGCAATAGGCAGCAAGAATTGTATTTATATTTCAACGACTTTTATAGATCAGGCCGCTACCTAATTCTGATCGCAAAAGCATTTACGCTGTTTCATTAAAAATAGCACAAAATTTGATCTTAAGCGAAAAATACGCCGCATTTAATACTTAAAGGATTGACGCTTGTTATTCCACACAAAAACTAGGTAAAGCATAGAATCCAATCAACTATATTTTTAGCTATCTATTTAACTATCTATTTTATGAAATAGCGGCTCCCACACTTTTTAACGGGGTAATATATACTATACAAATATACACAACTGTTTACAACACATTTATTTCCGTTACTCTAAATTGGAATGGGCAATTAATTTTTTTGAAAGACTGCATTTGCTATATCAGGTTATTTCTAATTACTACATTCAATTTCGTTCTTTTTATTCAAGAGTCTTAATAAAAGAATTTTTTTAAGAGTTATTAAACAGAAGAGGTTTTAATTCACCTGATGAGAGAGAGAGACAGAGAGAGAGAGACCTAATAACAACATTTATCGTTTGGTCTCTAGTCTAAAATTAAAAAAATCCTTTAGAAATTCATTTTGTTCCTTTATAATGGATAGGTAGTAAAATTATTCAGATATATTTTTTGTAAAATATATTTTGATATTTCTTTTGTAAAAGTATTTCTCTATGTGCTTTGGCAGTTTCTTATACCATTCAATCAAATGGAATTTAAAACAAATGTTTTGAAAATGAATACGAATGATACTTTGAATTCAGCACACAATAAACTTAAAGGTAATAAAAATATGTTTAATTGTACTTTATACTGTGAGAAAAAAGAATTCATCCTTTTCATGTACCCATCTCATTCTTTTAATGAGGAATAATCTCGATGTACCTCAACATGATATTCTAGTTTCAGAGAGAAAAAAGTTTTAAATGCAAATTTTAATCCTGCAGTGGAGCTGTCTGTCCATAGGATTCTTAAATTTTTTTTTTTGGTAAACATTTTGGAAACAAAAAAAACATGTATAAAACCGATAAGAAAATTCAAACATTCTAATTACTATGAATTGCAGGTACGCTATCAAGTTAGAACTTTTATATAAGTATTTTTATAAAATTAATCCATGTTCCTCCTCAAAAATCATCTCGAGAATCAACCAATAAATGGAGTCAAGAGGGTTGGTGTTAATTGGGCAGTTAGAAGAGTGTTCTGATGGGAAAGTTTTTGCCAAAGTAATTTATGAGATCTGGAATGTCAAGTGAAACGTTTTGCAGTGACACTGGTCATTCGAAAGAATTGATTTCCAAGTGTCCAAAGAAGCCGGCGATCGTAGCGCCACAACATCCTGTATAGAATGCATCGTTGAAGCAGTTTCAGAAGACTTGAAGGTTAAATAGAAGCCCTTAACTGTACTAAATCAGGATAACTCGCGGCTACAGTTATTTAATAAAGGATGAAATTCTGTCTTAAGTATGAATGCGCTCTAAGCACATACCTTTTCAGAATGAATGAATCAAACAGTGCAATGCATTGCACTGCAAACCGATAGGTCCGAGCATTTAAGATATAGCTAGACAGAAAATGAGGAATTCAAGTTTGAATAGCATCTCCGCATAAAGTATGTAAAACCCGTTGATTGTTAGTTGTTTTGAGTTTTTAAACTTATACCATCAGACATTTTAGAGAACTTTGTGACGGGTGCTTACGCGTTTCACTAACCTTCTCTCACATCTTTAAATATTTTATTTATTTTAACCAATCTCCACCGAGAGCCAAAGGTGTGACTTATGCAAACAAGATAGTTTCGGGTTTAGCGAGTTCGAAAAAGATATAAAAGGGAGAAATGAAATGAAGAGAGTGAGGATGACTACGAGGTTGATTAAGAAGGTGATTCTGAGAGATTAGTTTAACTAGTGGAAGTATATTCGCCGGAGGAAGACTATTGAAAAAGGTTCATTAATTCGGTTCGGGACGGAACTGAAGATATCAAAGACTGAAGCCGCTCCTTAGAACAATCCAGTATTAGAGAAACCTGCCTTAAAAAGGTATCAGGTCAGTTATTTTCATAAATTAGATATAAATGCGTAGTTTGATTGTATACGTTATTCTCCGTGGTTACAGTTAGTATTCCGTCGTTCATAATCGGGTTCTTCTCGCACTCCACTGTAATTTGTTGTTCTTAAAGTTTGATTAATATTTGTGTATTTCTCTATTAAGAAAGGTCAATAAATAATGATTTATTAATTAAGTAGTCGTTAATCATGAATCCAACATACCCAAATTTAGATAATATGCAAAGGGGAGTTAATAATCATAGGGGTAGTGAGAGACTACGACAACTTTTTAAATGCCAGCAGTTTTAGAATAGCAATCAAAAATTTTTTTTTTTAAACTATGCTTTTACTTTCTTATTTCACATTAGATTCGTGTATTAAACAATTACAATTTTCAAGTAAAAAATAGAACCTTGTATTAATAAATAATAAAAAAAAAAAGAAACGAGGTCTACAGTAGACGCATATGATGTGTAACATCTGACTTTTTATCATTGTAAATACGCAATAGTGACTTTAATTCTGAAAGAAATGAATCGGTTATGACTGGAAATAATTTTCTCTTGAATAATTATATCTTCAATGAAAATTTTATTTCATTAACACAAGGAGTAATGCAGTTTTTTTTACCAAAAATATTTATTATTGTTCAATTTGGGGAAGAGCGGAGACAATAGATTTATGAAAACTAAAGTATGACACATATGCTTGTAATTTCAAAGAATTTAAAGATCGTTGAAAAACGGCGTCAATAACAGTACCACTGTTAGATTACCACTGTTGTCGAAACATTTCGATTAGTGTTCATTTCGTGCTTGAGTTCATCTTTCAGAAAAGCTATGAGCAGCTCAGCTTCTGGCAAACTGAAGTTAACGTTAAAATCACCCCTCAAAATCATGGGAAGCGAGTGATAGTTTTTTTTTTTTAAAAAAAAAAGAGCAGAACCACCTTTGGTATACGGTAAAAGTACAAAATGCAGGAAATCTTTAATTTTTTAAACTGATTCAGAGAAATGTATGCGACCACCAAAATGACAAGACTTGCTGGTATGTGCGGTAGGCGGGCGTCTTAATTACTACTACAGTTGGACCCTCAGACGAGGGTAGCGAAGAAACACCGTCAAGCGCATGCTTGTTGTTGTTGTTGTCGTGCCCTTCCCGCAGGGGAAGGAATGAAAGTTGCCATTGTCTGAAGCGCATGCTTAAAAATTAGAAATTTTAGAGAAAATCAAAAATACCCGTTTACTTAATTAGTTTTTTTTTTAATCGAGAAATCTTTTTTAATCACAATTAAAAATATTTTATTGACAGCGACAGGAATTAACCTCAAAGTATGAAATGATAAGCACTTAAATATATATTCAAATAATTCCATATTACTTACTCCTATTCTTTAAGAATGATGAGCTTTGTCAGACGCTTACCAGGAAATATTATAATTTTTTTAAAATATATAGTTTACACATATATAAATATATCCTGAGATTTCAAACACAACGAGCCCCGAGACTTAGACATTTGAGCGTAATAATCAAGTTTATTCTGGATGAAATCTAATAAGACTTGCTGGTGTAGGCGGGCGTCTTAATTGCCAGTAGAGTTGGACCCTGAGACGAGGCTAGCGAAGAGACACACCCAAGGCGCTGAATTGGTTAAATCAAACAGCGCGCGCTTCCCCCGACTTCCTGTTACGCATTTGAGTCCCTTTTCATGAAATCACTCCAACAAATATCCAGCAACCAAGAGTAAAGAAAGATGTTACAGATCAAAAATCTCACGACTGTAGACATGAGTGGCGCACACAGGGGGGATCCTCAGTTCCGGACCCTTCTCAAAGCCCTTGATTTTTTTTCCGATTGATTAAAATCCTATGTATATACGTAAAATGTAATTAATTATTTGTTATTAATAACTAATTTTATTAATTAACGCTAAATATTAATTACTTAATTAATTTTTTACTGTTTTCTGTTACTGAAAATCGACAAATTATGTTGGAGCATGGTACGGGAATAGTGGACTTTCGATTCTGGACACCCCCCTTGAAAAATTCTTGTGTGCGCTACTGGTAGACATGCATAGTATTTAAGCAATTACATAATACATAATCTCACATATAAGACATTCCTTTTAAAATAGCTCCTTTCCAGTCAACGACGAAAACAAAATAATGGGATTTTTTCTTTCAGACTTTAAAAAAGAGTTTTTTGAAGCATTTAATTTCTATATATTTTTTATATCTCGATTATAGATGCCATATAATGCTGATACTAGCTAATTCAAATTGCGCTACGAAAAATTTGAATGTGACAAAACCATTTTAGACAGTAACCGACTTAGTATGTTCAGGGACGTGCAAGAGAATCAAAAGGTACATACATATGCAGTGAAAGAAATACTATGTTTTAAAATACAAATGATTGCCTTGAACGAAAAGAAGACTACCAATCACAAAGCTAAGTAGCGTCTTTAAAAACTGCCTATTCTTAACGTTTGTTACTTTTATAATAAAAAGTTTGTTTAATTTAAAATGCTAGCTGAAAGGCTAAATGCATTTACAATTTTAGTCTTTCAGAGAATGTTTGTTGTGAATTTTTGTTGCATCATGGCTTTAAAATAAGTAAACATTTAAATTGTATTCAAACAATTGTGTTAATATTGTGAATGAGAAATTGGTCTCATATACGTTTATATATTAAATATTGTATCACTTTATATTCATTTTTTGGCGTAACTGTATTTTGTTCCGAAAGCATATTTAAATACAATTAAAATTATTGAATCAAAACACTTTAAAATATGAACAATCAACATCCCACCCTCAGTGGGCTGCGGTAAAATTATTAAACGTTTACCGGTCCGCGGCGATAAAAAGGCTGAGGTGCGCTACTCTGGACTTCACTGTGTTCAGACGTCAAAGAGTAGTCTGACTTTTTTCTTTCTTTCTTCCAATCCAAAAACCAATAATAGTATATTTTGTAAGCATTTTTTTTTTTTTGCTATTGTCTTGTGTTAATATTTCCTAACTATATACTTATCCTGGAGTTTTTACATTGCCCTCTATAATTCTTCAATATGACACAATAGGAAAGCTTATTTTTAAATAGGCCTCAGCATCCTGATGTGGTATTTGGTTTGAAGAGTGAGGAAATGGCTGTCTTCATTTCTCGAATTTGGCTTAAAATGAAGAGTCTCACCAACTTCCTCTGTCTGCTGAATTGGAGTGAAGTGGCGCGTTTTTATCCTGTAGGACAGAACCCGGGACCTTTGGGTCCGAAGCCGAGTAACTTAACCACTACACCAAAATGATCACCATGGCGGGTCTTCAGCGGTACTGGCTCGAACTCATGACACTCCAGCCACGAGTCCGTTACCTTGACCACTAAGCTTCCGAGGCCACATGGATTTTTCAAAGAACATCATCTCAGAAGGATTGGCTTCCATTCCATGTATATGGAAAATTGTATTCATATAGTTCTACAGTTGTTTAAATGCCCAAATTTCATAATGAACTGAGCTTGCATGTTTATATGTGAAATATTTAAAAACTTATTTTAACGATTCCCTTTTTGTGTGAAGGATATGGATCAAATACATGTGCTCAACATAATAGTCTACGGTTAAGTAAAGCAACAACTTAAAAAAAATCTCAGTTTTCGACACAAAAAAATATGTTTTTTTAAAAAATAGGCAATGTTTAGAAACGAAGTTTTGGCGAGTTATTGTTTTTCAAAGGAATAGAGTTATATACAGATGAAGCTTTGGAACTCTGAATTCTCTTATTATTTAATATTGACTAAAATTATTTGGCATACATTGTCATTCCGTTAATCCTTTTGAAGTGTTCTCTCAATATGTTCTTCTGTTTCTTTCCGCATATTGTAAGCACACAGCGCGATTCGGTTGTATTTTTAAATAAACATGATGTTTATTTTTATAAAATTTTCATTCAGACATGAAAAGTCAATGTTTAAGTTATGCATTTATTCCATTGGTTATTGATATGTAGTATATACAATGCTCTTATTTTTGCAAACAAGAACCATTTAAGCATTTTGCAACGATTTTCCTGCAATATGTGGAATTCATTGTTCATCTCAAGTACACATATTATACGAGGAAACGAAAAATTTTTCAAATAAAGTAGCATTAGGGTTAAATTTTTGGAAGCAAAATGATTTGCTTAATTTTTTTAATTCCATTTTTGTAGGATCACCCTGTGAAATCCTCCTGCAATCAAAAAGAATTAAGAAAATTATACGATGAAAGTGAAATAAACATAAGAAATTTAGACTCTATGGAATGGCATCGGGAAGTTATATTCATTTTAATACCTATTTTGTTTAAGCAACCTCCGCATGATTTAGTAGTAGAGTGCCGTCGTCTAAAAGATTCTAAAAAGATTGGGAATGTTATGAAATCAATGAAATTCATTCAGTTTGAAATAGAATATCTCGAGTCTGCTCACATTGCACTTGGGTATTCCAAGGAAATCGCTGAAAGTCTAGACACACCTCCACGAAATTTCTCGTCAACGAAAACAGCCTAAATTAAAAAATAA
>BMAO01025511.1:92116-144855 GCA_019973975.1 Trichonephila clavata | reverse complement strand
TGACATTTATGGTAGGGTATACAGTATTGAGAAATCTAATTCTAACGAAGTTATCATTAAAACTAATGCCAGTTTTTTTGTTTCCTTCCAGTTGAAAGATTAACTGGAAGAGAACTTTCAAATTTAAAAGTTCAGAAACTTTAAAAAAAAATAAGGCTAAATTTGCTAGATATGCGGCGGCAGGCCTTCAATAGCGGAGTGAATATGAAAGGCGAGAAATCAAGGGCTCAATTTAAAATAAGAACATTAAATCCTCGAACAATCTATGTGCCATGTAGTAGCCACTCTAAATTAGGACAAGGGTAGGGTAGTTCAAAAAAAATTTTTTTCATCAACTTTTCGTTGGGTTATATTATTAAAATGTATAAAGGGCATATAAAGCCACAGTGTAAATAGCTGGGAAAGCTGAATAGAGGCTATTAAACCCTTATCAATTGGGAGGTATTTATGATGCTTAGTTTTTATAGTAATGCTGAAATGAGATGAGGCCTCTGGATTATTAAATTCTACTTAACAATTCAAGTTCCTATGGCCATCATTATTTGGTATAAAATATTTAATTGCATTAAAATCTAATAAGCAAGCTATTGCAAACAAAATATTACGATCTACCATCTACTATGGAACTCTCAAGAAATTGTAAAGATTTTTTTAAGGATGTAACTTTTGATAAAATCCTCTGTGATGCAAAAGAACTGAGATTGATATCTCCGCTAACTTTGAGGCTTCCGTCACAGAGTTCGATGGAAAAATGTGAATTTTAATTATGAAGCGCAAAATGATTCGATGGAATATCCTAAATTAAAATTCAAGATAGAGTTTTATTTTTTTACATTGGACGAAGCAGTTAATGCTTTGGAATGCAGATTTAATTTAATGAGTATTGACAGTAATTATTTTCAATTTTTGTACAATATATATGATTTAACAGATACCCTTAAAACTTTAATTAATTAAAAACTGTAAAAATTTAGAAATGATGTTGACCGACGGAGAATCATTGGACGTAAACGCGCTTGATTGAGCAGATGAGATAATGTCAGTTTCAGCTTTAGCAGACAAAAAAAAAAAATAACCACAGTTCAAGTTTTAAAATTTATTTCTGTTTTAGAATTTGCTTCAAATCTTGCTATTGCATTTATTTTACTTTCTTTGCTAATAAGTTTGGCAAGTGTAGATATTAGTTTCTTAAAATTAAAATTAATAAAAAATTTCTTACAATTCACAAATTCTAAAGATAGATTAAATGGCTTAGCTTGGCTATCGAACATGAAATAGCTGAAGAAATTGATCAGAAAGTTTTCAGAATTAAAAGTCAGAAGAAAAAAAACAGTGGTACTTTTTTGTGTGTTTTTGTTTTAGTTTTTAATATATAATATATGTGTGTGTGTACTGTTAGCTCCCTTTTTCTTCGTCAGGAATATTGAAGTTTTATAGGTGTGCATTTATAAAAAATTTTTATCTTTTTTAGTAATAGTTTTTTTTTTTACTTTGGGGAGAGGGGTGGCATTTTTCATTTCTGTCCGGGGCGGCAAAGTTGCCAGAGCCGGCCCTGGTGCAATTGATACTAGTAATGAAAGTTGCCGCCACTTCTTTGCGTTCGCTTTGAAATGACACAGTTTTCAGTGGAAGCCTGCAAATAAACTCTCCATCAAAGGTTCAAGATCCTCAGTACGAGTGAAAGTAACAACAGCATTTTCTCTTCGATTACAAAAGTCCGCTTTTCGTCGATTTCTCGGAGCATGGAACTAAGATAAATGCCCAATATATATATATAATATTTATTGGGAAATGTTAGTGAAGCTCAGGAAAATAATCAAATTAAAACGCTTCTGCAAACCTTTTCACGATGTCATCTCGTATTAAATTCTCCATCACAACCAAAACAACAAAGGAACTTTGGTAGGGGGTTCAAGTTGGAAGTCCCCTAGACAGTAAATTTATTATTTCCTTCTTATTAGTTCCCATTTTATTATTTCTTTTAAAATTTCGTAAATATCAGATATTTTTCTTTTAATGAAAACAATTATAAAATCCCCATGCACCACAAAGTATCACATGGGGCTCACAGAAGTAAGTATTAATCACACATTACAAAGGAATGAAGGGGGAAAAAATTCTTTGAGGTTGTGAAAGATTACAAATATTTACAACAAATTCTCAGAACTTTTTGAAAGCATTTCTGGTGGAATGAAGTTGCTGAAGATTCCGAGGCCAATTTATGTAAGTCTCTTGAAAGCCAGTCTTAGGATGTTTCGTTCTTTTTCAAACTTGGAACACAGAAGGAGTACATGTTCTACATTTTTCTTGCCACAAATATCGCAATCACAGGAAGATGACGGATCTAAATTAAATTTGTTCAAGTAGCTGTTAAAGTAGCCATGACCAGTTAGAAATTGGGCTATTTTGTAATTTGTATAAAAAGAATGGCAGGACAGTCTCTTATTAATGGTTGGAAAAAATTTCTTTGTTAAGCTCCCTTGATTTGAAATGAGATATATTCTTGGTTCCAAAACTTCACCATTCTTTCTTTCTTGTAAAATAATTTAGGAATATTAATGACAATGTCAATTTTGCGCTTGGTAGCACCCTTTGCAAGCCAATCGGCCTGTTTAATATCAGATATTAATAAACCTTACTATTTTTTTATTTTTTCACAAACACATGTTGATAACTTGAGGTGTGGCATAAAATCGATGGAACGCCTTAGATTCGAATAAACACGGTAGTATTAAAAATTCTGATGTAAAACCGCTTTTTTGAAGAATTGGGTAATGTAAATTAAAAAATCAAGCTACTTATTCTATTTAGTACGCATCATATATGCATACACTTCTCTCAACGCTTTTAGTTTTAATTAAAAAAAATAACCCTACATTCTCCTCAATCTTTTAAAATTAGTCATATCAGACTGCTATTTATACAATATAAATATCTTTTTTACTTTTTTCACCTTATTCCTTATACTCTCGTCAGTTGTTCCTTTTAAAAAAGTCCTTCTCTGCAAGGAAAAATACTTCACGAATCCAAGTGGTTGATGCGAGTTGAAGAGAAACTTCTTACATTCTATTACTGACTAAGCCGGGGGGAAAAGTAGGAGGGGAGGGGGGAAGCAAAATGATGGGTTGATACAAGGTTGAAGTAATTTTAGGTATAGATCTATAAGTGGGCGCCTGAGGCTTAAGGCAATTTCAGAGCTCGAGTACATGATTCTTGTCGGCGTTTGCGAAATTGAGAGGTGAATTCAATATCGCCTTTTCGTGGAAAAAATTAAAAAGAAACTCGGATCCTTAGTAAGTAGTTTCATCATTGACAGACGTTCAGAAGAAGCTTGGCTTGTTGAAGTTGAATAAATTGATGTGGTTGAGAAGAGATTATTTGGATTGCTAGAATGAGGAATTCTTAAAATTGTTAAAAAAGAAAGTTGATACGAACTTAACTGTATTTAACATAACCGTAGAGTTTTTTTCCTTTCGTTGGGTAAAATTTGTGTGTGGATATCAAAATTTTGTAAACTTATTTCAAACCATTACATTTTCATCACTCCAAGAATTGAAGTCTATTCAGTATGATGTAAGATTTATGTGATTTCTCTATTCATTTTTTTAAAAAAATTTAAAACTTTTTAATGGGGGCGCCTTTTTTCTAATTTTATAAATTTCATATTTATTTAAGAAACAGTACGTATTTTTTAAAAAAAATGAAAAATAAAATTAGTTACTTATGTTTCCGTAAAAATAAAAATCTGTACTTAATTAAAATTTAAACGATATATCTACATTAAATTTTTTTTCTGAAATTTTAATTTATAATGAATCTTTCAAAATATGGTATTTATCTTTCAAAATATGGCAGCTTTTTCTTTTAAAAAAAAATCATTTTTCTTTATCTCTAGATAATTTTTTGCTCGTTTTTTAAAAATGTATATGAACTTTGATCTGCTGTATCAAACGTGAAAAAGCTTATCTTCGATACTCGTATCTTAAAATGATGAGTGAAAAGGTTAAAATTCTTCTACTTAACCGCTATTAATGATGTTCCTCTTTTACAATGTCCTTTTCTTTTTTTCCCCCTATCAAAATGGTCTCAAAGTATCAACTGCGCGATGAAAGATTTTTTTGAAGCACTTGATAACGTAAGTAGAAAGCCCGGTTAAAATTACGAAGTTAAAAAAAGTTATATTAGATAGTACCAAGAGATTCAATGAATATGTGCAAGTAAAGCAATAATAGATAACGCTGATTACAACGACAGGAAAAGAGAAACTTCCCTCTTTCCTTATTAAGAGTTAATTTTGTTTTATAAACACTAATTTTTTTTTTTTTTGATTTCGTATCCTTAAAACAAAAATAGTTATAAGTTGAACCCCTAGAGGCGTAGTGCGAAATTTTTCATCAAATAAGAGCAGGGATCTTACATATCATTTCAGATCTCAAAATTAATTTCAAATTTCATTGTTTATTTTCAAAGTGAAAAGAATATTTATGTGAAACATGGGATTTTTTCGAGCGTTAATTTTTTCTAAAAAGGATGCATGAAATTAAATTTTTGTTTAATTAGAATTGATCTGCTTAAAATTTCAGTATACAGCAATCCTTGTGGGGGTAAGATCCCCTATCCCCCATCGCTTCTCATGTATATGTACACCTCATGTTTTTATATATGTGTGTGTGTCGTGACAGCTTTTCCTCTTAAACACGTGTCTAGGGCGCAAAAAATTGGAGGGTGAAAAAGAGAACAAAATTAAAATTACAGCGAACGTACAACCGCCAAGCGAATCGTGAGAGAAACATTTTTGCCCTCAGGAGAGTAAAGACTGAAATGAGATCTACTATGGCAGTTGAAAAGCTTAACAGTTTGATGTTACTATGCACTCAAAGTGATATTGCAATGGAAATTGATTACAATGAAGTTATTAATGATTTTCTCGAAAAAATCATTCGTTTTTTTCGAAGAAAATCTTCGTTCTACAAGTACAATGACAGTGACTCAACAAAGAATAAGGATGTCAAAAAGTTTAAGATAATAAAGTGATAGACGCTGAAAAAGATGATAATTAATAAGTTGAAAAAACAGTTCATACATTAATGTATAGTCTATACTGTAATTGCAAACGATTTCATTAATTTACTGTACTAATTTACAAAAGGGTGGGTGGTCCGTGATATCGTAAAGTTAGAAACGAACAAGAGTGGCCAAACCACACTACTATTCTTTCCTTACGACTGTCTGTCCATAGCACGACGGGTCCATAGGTGGTGAATAATGGAAAGACTATGCAAGCAGCAAAAACAAAGAAAAGGAAAAGAGTAAGAAAGTTAAAGGAAAATCCCTCACGAAACGAAACAGGAAAAGTAAGAATTGAAGGAGGAAGGGGGTGCTCTGAAAATAGGGGGTGGGCGTAGCTATTAAAGTGCCTAGGGTGCCGGGGAGGTTAAAAACGGCCCTGGTGTGTATGTGAGTGTGCAATCACAAATCAATGTATTTATTCATCTTAAATACAATACTTTCAAATGGAAGCTCACATTTGAATTGGTAGCAGTTTTTCCTTGAAACTTTTATTGTTATATTTCCATATTTTCATGCGCATGGGCTTTAAAACATTTGCATTTATGATAGATGTTAAATTCCCCGGGTGCCAGACACAGCAACAAACAAGACTCGAGGTACATGTGATCAAACACTTTCAAATGATTGTGAGCCTACTTTCTTGGAAAGCCCCTAAGTATCACTTGGCTTATTTCTCTCTGGAGACCACTACTACAGTCAATATCAGATTTCATTATTATTTTTTTTCCTGCTGGTATCGATCCATTATTACCATGTAGAATATGTTCTATAGTTCGTCTCCATATTACAATCTTATTTTTTTAACTTGATCCCCTATTTTACAACCTGAAAAAAATATTTTGTTTGGGTTTTATAATCCTATAAGCAGACGTAAACCTTAAGGCTGTCTTTTGACTAAGATTTGGAGAAGTTTGCCCCAAAAAGAGGGGGATGAAAACGTCTGGTTCAGAAGACCTTGGCCCATCCAGGGCTATCACGTCATGGATGATGGATAATGATGTCTTTACCAAAAGTTAAGATTAAAACTTCAATTCCAAACAGTTTTTCAGATAGAAAAACGTCCCAACATTAATATTATGTTAGAATTTCACCAACGTAGATAAAGTGCAACATTTTATTGAGTTATTCATTTCTTAATTGATTCAATCCATCATTCCCTCCATTCATTTGTACACAATTCCATTAGCTCAAATTATATTCTTTAACATTAAAAGAAACCACCCTTCAAAAGAAAAATTACCTTTTTCTATAAAGAGTTTTTTTTTCCTTCTAAATTTTAAGAGTTAAAAAAATATGTTACATTTTCTCAAATTTTGTTTGAAATTTAGAATTTTTGCGTGTTTGAAAAATGTGCACTGAATGTACGTTCTGCTCTTTAACACTTAATGAAGAAGTCTGAATCCCCGATTCCAATGAAATAAGATCCTATTGCATCTAGGTAAGTTATATATATATATAGATCTATTCGAGTTATATATACTTTTTAAAGCGAGAAAACTTAATTTTTTTTACTCTTTAAAACTCTAGACAGGATGCTGTTTCTTTAATTACAAGAAAAAAAATAGCATCTACAAACATTCCTACTTCTCCTTACCAATACACAGATAAGCTCCTTTTCCACACATCTAGGAATATAGCAAAGTTCTGTGCTATGCTTTCGTTTCCAGTGAACAAATCTTCTCAGTGAATCTCTAAAGCTCTCAGTAGTGTTTGTGTCTCAGTAATCTTTCTTTTCGGTCAAAGCCTCTTTTTAGTACTGGGTATCCTAATCTAGGCATAAAAAATCTATTCAGTTGATTTTTCTGTTCCTTTTACGACATAGATAAGAATGACCATTGAAATGGAACCTTTAGTGCCATCCTTTGTTGGAAAGGAAAACATTTCGACATGAATTCCCTGTCTTATGTATAGTGCTTTTAGCTATTTCTCAGTAAATAGTTATTTTCATTCCTAACTCCCTTCATGATAAGAGAGGACAGGAATGTAAACAGGAATGAGAAAACAGGAATGTAAACGTATTTTTCATTCGGGAAAATTATATGCGAAATTGAGTAATGATATAATCAATGGTAAGTTGACCAATCGTCCTCCTTTTATAGGTTCTATCCTTCCTCGAAAAGTGTCCTCTTACTTGTCCACCTTTTCAATATTTTAAAACTGGTCCGTCAATCTTTGTTTTCAGGGATGACCCAAATATGTTGCCAATATTTCGAGGATTGGTCTGAAACAAATATCACAGGGAATAACAGTTTTCAATGGTGTTTTTTGACTTAATCGCAAGTAAATTGGGCAGATATGGAAAACTGTGCTGAGATTTTATCGAAAGAAATGCCTAATATTAAAATCGATGACATTTTTCTGTGTGAAGAAATTAGAAGTCTGAATGTACATATATTTAAAATATAATAAATTGAAACAATGGGAATATCAGCATGCTGAAATTGATAAAAGATGAGAGGAAATACTTAACCATTTCAAAAATGACCCCATTTCATATGAAACTTTCGTTGAGAATTTACATTGTACTGCCCTGGAACTAATGCAGCAGTTGAAAGAGTTTTTGCAATTAGTAATGATTTTTGGACAAGTGAGAAATCAAGATTGAATGTTGATATTTTAGCTGCAGTACTTACTGTAAAATTCCGTACGAAGGATATTTTTTTCTACGAAATTTCCAATATGTTAGAAAATTATACATTGACAAAAAAAAAAAAAAAAAAAAAAAAATTCATTCAATGAGAAAATACCTATTTAAGTAAATAATTAAAAGAAATGTAAGCGTAATTAGCGTATTTTTGTTTGAATTAATAAAATGTTTCATATATTTACGTTGTAACTTTTTCTTAAATTTTTTGTCCTCCTTTTCATTGCAAAAAAAAAAAAAAAAACTGGTCACCTTATCAATGGAAAAACACAAGTTTCATTTACTTTCGACATAGTCTTTTTCCTTTCCTTCGTATAAGATTTTCAATACACAGTCTATATCAACTTGTTTAGTTTTATGGATATGTATTTTATGAACTATATATTATATATATTGGAATAGTTTATTCATGTTGCAGAAAACATGGGAGTTTTTATAATGATGTTAAAAAAATTGTCTCCTTTTTTTATATAAAACGCAGGCGACACCTTTTTTTTAAAAAAAAAAGTAGAACATTTGAATGAATTACTAGGCAGGTGTAAATTCATATTTAATTGAATTTAATTAAATTTAACATGAGTATATGTTCTAAGGTAAAAGCAACTTACAGTCACGGCCATATCAAACAATCATTCTTAAGTATTTAAAAAACATTAAATGAATTTTCTAGCTTATTAAAGTCTAATTCATGGTTTCCAACTTTCACTTGAGAAATAGAAGAAATGTAAACTAGATTATTTCACACAATGAATTCATTAAATATTTTTTAAAAAAATACTCAAATTAAAACATGCGCGTCTCTCTTTCAGTCGTGGGATTCTTTTTTAATTTAACAATTAATAAACAATAATTAATTTATCAATTAATAAACTGCTATTTCTACTAAGCAATACAACTTCGATTTCATTAATCACATGATTCGATATCTATACTTAACAAGATATTTTTTTAAAATCTATCTTTAAAACATCAACTCTTTGCGTTTTTAAGCGCATTTACTTTTCTTTCTAGGCGTTTTTGCTCTTTTGCTATATAACTGTGAATATATTTCTTGAATTTATACACACATCACAATTAAGTTATTCTCAAAATTTCTGTTAACTAGTGTATATTGCCGAATATTCCCCACAAATATTATGTGGTAATCATTTTTACAATAAAATTATCGTTAAGTTTTATGACTTATTATTAAGTTTTGTGTATTACATTATCATTAAATGTATCATATTGAACACTCATTGAAGCATAAATACATTTAAAGAAAAGTTACTTTAAAAATAATATGAAACAATCTCTGTTAGATCTATATATCGTAATCTCTTAAGTGAAATTTTTTAGTTTTCTTATAACGTTGCGTTAATCCGCTGTAAGGCTTTAGGTGAACAATCTGCACAGTTTCATCAACTTAGAGGGTTCCATCTCCAGTCCTCTCTGTAACTATGTATGAAAGCTTTTTTTTTTATTGTATGTTCGTTACCAGGAAGGTTTGAAGAAATAGGAGATGATAACATTCCCTTCAAGGAAACTGTGCTCGAACCTCGAACGGCCTATCTTCTTTTTGCCTCACGTGCAAAGGGGAGGGGGTTCTTTTTAGACCAAACACACTTCATGTGCAGTCTTCTCTTTCAACATTTCTCCCTCCCTCGTTCTGAATTGCCCCCCGTCCCAGCCGCAAGCAGTTCCTGTAATTTTGTCGGTGGGGGAAGAGATGAAAACGGCTCTCATCCTCCTTCCAAAAGGTTTGCCCAATCTTAGCAGTAATCTTTACAAGCCTGTAGGGTTGCCGAAAAAACTATGCTTTTTTTTGAATTTTTTTTGGAAGGGGGACTGCTGTGTAACATCATTTCGCCAACATAGTGTGAAAAATAGAAGCAAGGATTTTTTTTTTCTGTATTGATTCAAGTTGTTTTTTCTTTCTTTTACATTTGCTTTTATTTTTCTTATTATTTTACTCGTATTTTTTTTCTTCCAAGAATTCAGAAAGAATTCGGCAGTCAAAAGAGATTGATAAGGTAATAGATACTCTTTTCTTAAGTTTCGATGTAAAAAAAAATTAGATAAAACCTTATTTTAATTAATTTTTTTTTTCGTATCTCGTTTTCTTTTAAATCAGCATTTTATTAAAAAAATATGATTATAATATGAAATTTGTTGAATAGCACTGCCGCGTCCCGTTGATCTCAGGTGTTTGGGTTTTTCTCTTTAATGTATACATTATCAAAAACCTTTTTTATTTGAAATCATATGACATAGGTGCAAGTAAAGGATTCTAAAAAGATAAAAGAAATGGCAACGATTGCAAAAGTTACAGTGGTCAAAATGAGAAGAAATGTGAATAAATTTGCCAAATAAAGTTTTCTAAAATTGATACCATAGTACGAAATCACTTCATCACTACAGTCGTCTTTTCTAACTATTTGAATAAAACAAAAAGGATTTTTTCGAGCCCAATTGAAATGAAAGAAACGAAAGTATGAAATGTTTGAAGAGTATATAGCTCTTTTGAACTTTTTTTTTTCGGTTAGAATGCTTATAATAATTGCTCAGTATTACTAAAAATACTTAATATTAGAGAATTATTGCTGTGTAATTTTAAAATTTTGAAACGAATATGGTACAAGAAGGTTTTAAAATATTTAAAAATAAGAACAAATTTGTTTTTAAAATAAACTAATCAAATGCCACAAATTCCAAGTTTTAAAATTCGAGAATCAGGATTAGTGCCAAATGTGCGCTAAATCGCCAAGTAAGACAATGAATGCAGAAGTTTTAGAGAGTAGTATGGGAACAATGAACACATAAATTCGACTATTCTGTAACTGCCCTTCCAATTCCACCCATCACTGTAAGCTTGCTCTTTCTGTAAGCGCACAAAGGATGCATAAAGTTTTCCTGGGTTTATTCCCTTGCTTTTTTTTTGCCACCGAATCGGGGCTCCTTTCATTTGAAACAGACAAAGGACTTTTTTTCCTTACCACTTCGCCCTCCCGTTTCTTTGATAAAAATGACAACTTTTTTCTGTAGCAGATGTCTGTCGTAAATGATGCTTTACATTCTTGCACAGATTCTTGCCACTGAAGTAGATTTTCGGTTGGTTTATCCTACTAGAAGAAATAGTTTTTCAGTATGTGCAACATTATGGGGGGAGGGGGATGGATATTCATTGGAAGTAGTTGGGATTTAAAAGAAGAGAATTCTATATATTGCTAGGGCTAACAGATTCATTTAATGTGTGAAAAGTATTATATATATTGTTTTTCTAAGTCTAGAGAAACTGTTTGTGTAGCTAATTTTCGTTTTTCTTATAATTCGAAAAACTATTTTATATAATGATTAGAAAGTACAATTATTGAAAAGAATTTGTATGTGTGTATAGTTCCGTATTGCTGTTTAAAACGTAACTCATCAAAAAATGTTTTGATAGGTCTCATATATTTCTTTTGTGTACAATACAGACAAAAAAAAAGAAACGAGTCTTACAGTAGTCGCATATGATGTGTAACATCTGACTTGTTATCGTGGTAAATATGCAATAGTAACTTAAATCCTGAAAAAACTGAATCGGGTATGACTGGAAATAATTTTCTATCGAATAATTATATCTTTAATGAAAATTTTATTTAATTAACACAAGGAGTAATGCAGTTTTTTAACAAAAATATTTATTCTTGTTCAATTTGGGGAAGAGCGGAGACAATAGATTTATGAAAACTAAAGTATAACACATATACTTGTGATTTCAAATCGTTGAAAAACGGCGTCAATAACAGTACCACTGTTAGTTGTCGAAACATTTCGATTTGTGTTCATTTCGAGCTTGAGTTCATCTTTCAGAAAAGTTATGAGCGGCTCAGCTTCTGGCAAACTGAAGTTAACGTTAAAATCACCACTCAAAATCATGGGAAGCGAGTGATAGTTAAAAAAAAAAAAAAAGCAGAACCACACACTTACACACTTTTGGTATACGGTAAAAGTGCAAAATGCAGGAAATCTTTAATTTTTTTAGCTGTTTGATTCGGAGAAATGTATGCGACCACCAAAATGACTGTTTGTCCACTTTCAAATAAGCACTCTGCCGCACATATGTCCCCAATATATTGACCAACCATACCCAGAGCTATGAAACAATCTTTTATATTTATATCTCAACTATGGGAGAAATTATCGCAAGTTCGACTTGCTTGGTGGTCAAGGCGCGAGGACCCCGGTGCACGGCACCACCTAGCCCATTGGTAGTTACGCCACTGTACTTCATTAAATTTATATAAGATTTTTTTTTTGTTATATGTGTCTTAAAACTTTTTTAAATAAAATTATTGAACAGAATCGGAAATAAAGAACTGTTCTGAAATATTTCAGGAAAGAGAATAATTTAAATCACATTACACTATTCATTCCATTATTCTTTTTAATTTCTCTTTTTATTAAACTATTTGAAAAAGGATTTTGATGCAATTTAATATTGAGGAATATCACAGAAAATTGTTTTGAATGAATAGAAATATATATATATATATATAAAGGTTTCTGTCTTAACTAAAACTGATATTTTTATAAAATTAATTACTGTACAAAATTCGGAATATTCCTTATTTCGTACTCATTGAAAATATTTAATTATCATTGTAGATCTATAACAAATGAAAAACTGATGTTCCTCAGACAGAAACGAAACAGCGTAAAAAAAGCAGTTTCTTTGTATAACTAGAATGTCCGCCAGTTTTTAAGTACGTGAACCATGGATTGGGCAGTAAAAGAGGAGTCAGTTGTCATATAAATAGTCTTAAAGCTGGTTGTAAACTGGACCCTCAAAGAACAAAAATAGAATGGGAAAGAGTTTCCTGTCTCGAGCTCGGATTGCACTTGGAAACAAACAGAATATCTCTCTCAACTGTTGTAGAAGAGGCTTGTATGATTCTGTGATACCATTTTCTTTCATCATGACAGCTGTCAGAACATAATCATCAGAAAATGGAATAAAGTAAAAGCAAATTTGGAAAAATAATAGCATGGAAAAAAATGTTTATTTCAAAGTCGAGAAATATAGAAAATTAAGAAAAAAAGGCATATAATTTATCTTTTATGAAGGAACTATTTACCTGCGATCATTAAGACCAGCACTACACGAGTACTTGGCCTTTCCTTTAGAAATGCCCATTCCCCTCTCCCAAAAGAGGGCGCTTTCATTGCTTTAGAGTTGGGATTTCTGTCTACGGGACCCTAATTGCTACTAAAGTTGGATCCCGAGACGAGGCTAGCGAAGAGACACCCTCAAGGCACTGAATTGGTCAAATCAAACAGCGCACTCTTCCCCTGACTTCCTGTTACGCATTTCCGTCCCTTTTCACGAAATCACTCCAACAAATATCCAACCGAGAGTAAAGATGTTACACATCAAAAACATTGAAAATTGTCAGATGTTTTAAAGAATAGAGGAGAGGGGGCAAAACTGTAATGTTTGTTGAATATTTTCTTCTGACTTTTCGAAGGGAGTTAGGAACACCGTCCGTTTCAAAAAAAGTTTAGATTACGAAAAATATTTAAGACTGAGTTACTTTATAATTTGTTTGGCAATACTCTCTGTGGAGTTTCTTGAGCTTTCACTGCTTAGAATTGTAACACTGAATATTTGTACAAGCATAATTAAATAATTTAAATACCTGAAGGCTTCCTACGAAAATTTTGATTTTCTAAATATTCTAAAGAATATTTTTTTTCTCGCAGGAAACATTCCTATCTTTTCAGAAGGAAAAGTACTACATGGAAGACAAAACAAGAATGAAAAATAGTTAAATGGTAACATATCTAGGAATGTTAGTCATTGATTTCTTAATTATTAAAATAATAATTATTATTTAAACAATATATTAAATATGATTTATCAATTCTAAGTTTAAAAGATTTAAGCAAGCTTTAAATAAACTGTGTGAATGAGTTTTTGTAGTATGACCACGTACTTATATTTTTAATAAAAAAAAGAAGTATTTGAAAATGAAATAAGAATATTAAAAAATATTCATCAATTAATTTTCCTAACTTTGTCATTTGTTTTATTTGATAAAATTAAAGGATTAAAAAAATTCTGTCCTTTTTGTTTCCATTCATGATCTATTGCACGAACAAATTTCTTATCGTTTAATATTTTTAAGTTATCGCAAGACTATAAATTTTACAGTATATATAAAGAAAGTAATTATTAGAAAAAAAAGCTCACTGGTGTGAAAGAAATTTAGCAATGAATGAATGATTACTGAAAAGAAATTATTAATTTTGTAATTTACACTTCAGTATCATAAAAACAATAACCGTAATAAAATAATTTTAACTTTATTGTTTTAACAGGAATTTTTTGCACAGAATGAGATTCGCTCATTTATTTAGTTGATTAATAATTATTTGAGTCGTTAGTTGAGTTAGTTGATTAATAATTATTATGTTTTTCGTTGTTATTCTCGTTGTTAAATGCGCTACGTTTTACTGTGTTTAGCGCTAATATTGATAATTCTCTATACTATTATGACACTTTCATATTGATAGTTCTCTATATTATTCTGATACTTTATATTGATAATTATCTATATTTAATTTCTTTCCGATTTTCTCACTCTTTCTTGTTTCAAAAATTGATGGCTTAAATTGTTTTTAAGTTCAAATCAACCTCCCTCCGGAAACTCCCCTTCTAACCACCAGAAGCTTATATTTTTTAAATATAACTTGCTGAATCAAGAAAAGAAAATAATCACAGGGATTTTAAACTTTTCATGCGAAAAAATTTATGGTTGTTTTTGAACTTTCCTTCATACAAATATTACAAAAAAAGAATGATTTCCCGAGTCCAGAAAATTATTTTTTTTATAAAATCAAATTAATTTTTATTTTGGAACGTCATTTATTGCCGGTAATCCTGATCACGGAAATGAAGAAATGAGAAAAAAATACTGGTTTTGCAAGGCTTTTAACAATTATGGATATCAAAGAGAATATCCACATAAATGTCTCATTTTTAGAGTACTGGCATACCACAAGTATAATAACAAAATATAATTTACAGCTGCATTTTTGAAAGAAAAAAAAAAGATTAAAAATATTTTTTAGTAGATCTATGAGTATACGGTTTATCTTATATGAAAGCAAAAATTCAAACTAAAAAGGTTATTGTTGTTTAGCAATGTTATACAAAACCGCTCTCTGCTGTATATCACAGACCGCACAAACGGTGTTAAAGGTCACATCCCCCTATACCACCAAGATAAGGAATTCAATGCCGGTTTGGCACTTTTGATTTATGATAATAAACTACTGAAATTCACTCCAGTATTCTATTATTGTAAACTAGATTAGTTTGCACACGTGTCTCATATTTCACGCCTATTATCCATCTCTTGTGTTAAAACTTTTGCACATTTAACAATAACCTTTCCTATTTTGGTGTCACGTCTTTTCAATAACTGAAAAAAAGTGACAGAAGGCAGTTAAGGAACAGGAATGTGTTGAGGGATGTTCTTTTGTTGTATCTCCCAGTTCGACAGGTATACTAAACAAATAATCGTCAAAGTATCGTGTTTCGCAAGCAGTTGTTTAAAAGTAAGGCCTGTTCGTTCGGTTAGAGTTGGTCTTTTGAAGTCTCAAATTTATAAGATTTGCACCATTTATCAAGTTTTCTGAGTGAACTGAAATATTACGTAGGGGGGTTCTTCCGCTAAATTTATTATGAATACCGAAATTATATAAATTAGGTCATTTTAAGAAGATAGCTAACAATCGAGCTTTTATATATCTTTCTTTGTGTGTGTGTGTTTCTTTATAATCATCATTATCTACCTTTACAATCATATGATTGTCTACATATTATTTATAACGTTTCGTAAATCAGAAAAAATCCCCCCCCCCTCCAATGAAAAAATATTTAAGCATAAAAGAATAATAATTCAAATCCTTTCATTATTATTTGGGGGGGGGGGAGAAGTTACCCTTATTCTGTAACAGCGGGGCAGTCGTGCAAGTTTATTGTTTGAGTTTTACGAAGTATATGCTTTCATATCTTGTGCTTTTGTTTTTGTGGTTGCCTATACAGACGGTTTTTCTGATGAAACATTCTTGAATAGAGGTTCGGGGGTATTTATGACCACTTCAAGTGATGCAAACTACTAACGAGTAATCAGTGCTGGTGCCATTGCCTCTTGCTTCACTTGAGAACTTCGGGCGATAATTGAGGCAGGCTCTTGATCTATATGAGACTCTCCCTATTTTGGAGCAGACTAAAGGTTTCGTCATTTTCTGTGACTGTAAAGCAGCTCTCCAGGCAATTCTAAAGGGAGGTTCATGGATTACTGAAGAGATTTTCTCTCGCCTGTTTAGATTACAGGAGTTAGATAAAGTCTGCTTCTTCCAATGTTTACCTGCACACGTTGACATTACAGGCAATGAAAATGCGAATAAATTGGCGAAAAAAGCTACAAATCTTAATAACTCAACTTTGTCAAAATTACTTTATTAGAAGTGCTGCCACAAATTTCAAACCGAGAGAGAAGTCAATTCCTGTAAAGCATCAAATCTGTAATTAAGTGAAGACCGCCTTGTAACAAAGGCTATTGATTTGTTACGAACAGGTCATCACAGAGGAATGCAGTTTGATAGGGATGGTAGAAGAATTTTAGGAATTGGGATAACTGTTCAGAGACTGAGCTAATACCTACTCATATTTTGAACTGTCCAGCTCTTCTTGCTGCTCTACAAGAAGTAGGGGTCCTTTTCTCGTCAACAAACCTCTATGTGGACAATATTGCACAGATTGTCAGAACAGTCATCTGGGTCCATGCTACTGTCTGATTTGGTCCCGTCATGGATACGACATCACCATCCTCTTGTGCTTTAACCCTATTATGTATTCGAATATTGCGATATTATATTTTAAAAGACATTTTCTTTTCCTTTTTTGAAGAATGGAAATAAATTGATTTTATTTTTTATGCGAATCGATTTGCTTCTGTGGATATTTCGAAACTGTTCCTGATATCTGAGTCCCAGTTAAAATCCATACTTAGATTTTCTCACATGCATTTCAAAATTTCACTTTTAAATTTGAAATAATATGAGGGATTTATATTACGTCTCATTCTAAGGCAACACGAGGACTTATGGCGACAGACCTTATATATATAATTTTGAGTCAAGTGAAGAGGACTATACCTGAGCTGGCACCTCATTTTCCTAACTTCCACACCATGTACACGAGAGGACTTACAGCTTTGAAAGATTTAACATAAATCAGCCCCTTTACAATGCAGTTCTTCAGTGGCATCAGGACTCGAACCGCCGCCCACGAGCTCGTGAAAACAACTACTTGGTTACCATAGCCTCTAAGTTTGAAACAAATTTGAATTACGCAAAATCCGGCGTATAACGTTCACCTATACTTTAAAGCTGCATTTTTTAAAAAAAATTTAGGTACATTCTCCATATAACGTGCACCCCCTTGTTTTCGAAGAAATCTGTAATGTTAGTTTACAATGCACTTATGTTTTGTAGTCATTTGTTCGAGGTATTATTCCTGCTTTTGAGTGGCCGCGTTAAGCTATTGGTCAAGGTAACGGACTTTAGGCCGGCGTATCATGAATTCGAGCCTGGTACCGCTGAAGACCCGTCGTGTAGGGGAGCTTAAACGTCCTCCTGTTGTTGTGGTGTAATAGTTGGAAGAGAGGTGCCAGATCAAGTGTCGTCTTCGTCACTTGACCATGGTTCAAAATTTCCAGGTCCGTCACCAAAAGCCCTCGTGTAGCTAAACAGTGCGACGTTAATATTCACTCACCCAGACTATAACTCTTTTAGCTCATATAAGCATGTCATTTCTTTTAAATAAACAGTATTTCGATGTGTGTAGAATTTAATTTTTTTTATGCTCATCTCTTTTGTTATTTTCGAAGCTATCGTTTTTATACTCGGCGTAGAACGCGCACTCACAAGTTTCGATTTTATTTTTTGTGTTAAAAGTGCGCGTTATGTACCTAATTTTTCCGCTAGAAAATCAGTGATTCTTATCAACTAGGATATTTAACAGAAACAAGTATCGCAAACATAACTTTAAAATTCAAAGATCATTAATTAAATCATTTTAGCAAATATTTTCGACATGGAAGAGATATGCAATTGAATTTTAATGGAATTTAAAATCAGAAGAGCGTGGCTCTTCCACTCAAATATTATTTAATACTTCAATACTTTTGCTCGATTTAATATCAGATTGCGTAATTTATTTGAATTTTTTTTTAAAGTAGGAACGTAAAAATAGCTTAATTGTTATTATTTCGTTCAATAAATTAATTTGATTAAATTTTCTCTAGCGACAAATCTCTTAAAATTAATCAAATGAAATTTAGGTTTGCTTTTTAAATAAATATTTACGAAGCCTGAATCTATTGTTTGCCATTAATTAGCTTAGAGAAAAGCCATTATACAAACTTAGAAAAGTAATATGCAGAAAATCTCAAGTAATTTTAGTCACAATTACGGATGATTTGTTATTTCTCAGAATTTAAACACGGAATTGTCTTTTTGATTCTTTTAACGAACATGGAATAAAATTTGTACCTTTTATTATAGACTGGCTCACACTCGACTCTGAACTTTGAAACAGAAAAACTCAGTTCTGAGGATTCAGTTAATTAAATTTGAACATTTCTTTGTATACGTTATTTTCTTGAATAGTATTCTTTACGAATATGAAAATTCATTAAAAGAAAAAAAAAACCTAATTTTATTAAAACCCATCGATTTTATTTTCAGCTCTATTGAATTAAAAATAATAACGATGCATCTTTTTTGAAAGATAATAAAATTTAAATTACTACTTTGTTTTCTTGATCCTCTACTTTTTGAAGTACATTATTTTATAATAAAAGGGAATCTGGTTTTATTTCGTTTTAATTTAGGATATACTGAATATTTTAGAGAAGTTTTAATATTTCATAACGCATATAAAAATATTTTAATACTTTTTATTTACTTAAATACAAAAAATATTCATTGTGCACTATTATTTACACAAATTAAAAAGTCCTAAAATATTGCCGTTTAAAGGAGAAGTGCAACTCATTCACTGTAGCTCGGTCGTTAGAGCACTGGACTGAAGATCCATCGATCGCTGGTTCGAATCCGAGCCAGTGCTTTTCATCAAAAGACTGGAGTTGTAATTTTAAAGTATTGTTTATTATTTCTCTGGAATCTGGCTGATTCCAGAACTTTCTTTAGTGTATGTAAATTAGATGCACGCCAGCGCGTGAGCGAGCATGTCCAGTTCTTTTTCGAATATTCTTCTAGCGTTATAAAAGCGGAATCCCTTCAGAGATGAAGGAAATTGTCTGTTCTATCTCTGTTCTAATAAATACATGTTAAATCTAACTGTGTGGTTATTTCAATCTTCGTGACAATATTAGTGCAGCGACAATTTTGTATGCAAAGCACAATTGGATATTATTTATAAAAGTGTTTAAACTTGTTTAGAAATAGAACATGTTTTCACTACCAAAAAAAAATTTGTTCATTTTTTAATATATAATTGCATTGAAGCAATGGACTAGCGAAAAGCCTCTGCTTCCCTTCCGACCCCCGATTATCAACCCCCTAGATTTCCAAAAGTATTTTTTTAAAAACTCATATATATGTTCAATTGATCAATAAATTTAATTTAAATAGAAAAAATAATTCAATTTAATTGAATACATTAGTGTTTATTACGGATACACAAACGATGGCTCTTATTATATATCCCGTAAATATTTTTATAGTTTTAACAAATGGTCAGGATAACCAAGTGCATTGGCGTAACGGAGAATATTAGGGCCCCCTAAAAAGTCAGGTTTGGGCCCAAGCTGGATCTTACGTACTTGGCATCACTCTAGCTTTGGGCACCCTCGAGGTCTGTCCCCAAGAATTGAAGGGGGCCCAAAGCTTGAGTGACGCTAAGTAAGTGTTTGGGCTTGCGGCCCAAAACCTGAGTTTGCAGGGGACCCTAATATTCTCCGATATGCCACTGGTTACAACACTAACCAAGTGGTCATGATCACGAACTCGAGGGCGGAGTTGTATTTGTCGAATCATGCATTCAAGTCCTAGTGCGGCTAAAAAGAAGCCATGAAGAAAGGTGGATGCACGTTAAATCTATCAAGACCGAAATGTACTCACGGTATCATTTTGAGGAAGTTTGGAAAGGGGTGTGCTAGCTCAAGTGTTGTCACTTGACCGTGGCTCAAAATAAAGCGGTTCATCGATACTAATAATCAAATCAATGTTGTCATATACCATGTGAAAATTTATTATTTCGAAAATTCTGGTAAATATTACGACTAACTCCTAAGAATTATTATGGAAAACATTCTGGAAAATCAGTTTCCTTATATGTATAAATCAATATTCCTCTAATCGCACTAGTCAAATACAATTCATCAAACGCAACGTGTAAAACATACATTGAACTTATTTGCTTTCAGGTTGTGAAAAAAGATAAGGAGGCGGCAATACAAATAAAATAAGCTTACGTTTTATTAAATAGAAACGATAGCGATAAAGGAATATGTGATAAGGAGCGAGAGAAGTTACCGATAAATTGGCCAAAACCCAATAATTTGTTAAACAATAAGGTTAATTTATTATTTATCTTTTTTTATGTAATATAGTAAGATAAAAAATAATTTGTGATAAGCTTATTTCCTTTTTTTTAAATTTCTTTCAGGGCTATTTGATTGAACCATGTCATTCTTTGACCGTAAATTAATATCCACACACACACACACACACACACACAAATGTGTGTTAAGAAATAGCATAATTTCCGTATGGAGAAACAATTGATGACAGATAATATCTATCCGCAAGTCTCTTTTCTTAGGACTACATTTAGACTATTCAGCAATTTTCCTTGATTCTCTTGAGTAAGCATGTATTCTTGAATGCAAGGACATAATTATGATGATTACGAAGTGTTCTTGTAACTTCTAACAGAAAAATTAATGTTCTTCACCCAGAAAATAGAATGCTATGCGAACAGGATAGTGATGTTCGTATAATTTTTAACTTCGATATTATTTTCGAATTTATATTTTTAGTACAAAAATTATTTCAACTATTCAAAACATGTTATTAATTTTATTCCATTTCTTTTTAAAAATATTTTTAAGATATCTCCGACTACGTTCGAGGAATAGTGTTTTGCAAAAACGTATCAATGGATAATATTTATGATGTTTAGTATTGCTTAGATTAGAATACGTGTTTACAATTGTTTTAAGAATATTATTACAATAAAAAAATTATTTAAATACAATATTTTGACAAAAAAATGAAAGTAGAATGCACTACTTTAAAAAAATTCTCCTTGTATGGAAAATGCTTCTATAATAATAATAATATTTCGCCTGCATATATCTCAGACCTCTGTACAGCACCTGAACTAAATTTTTTGAAATATATAGCTTAAAGTATATTTATCCACATTTTAGTACTACAGTAGGGAGAAATTTTAATAGAAAAAATGCCGATAAAAAAAAATTAATTTCAATAGGTAGTATAACTCTGAAAATAATGTGAATTTTTTAAAAATCCCAGTTCAGGCCCTCTGGCGGAGTTCTTTACTTTGTATGAACAAAATATTAGAACAATAGAAGCATTTCTTATAAAAGGAGAACGTTTTGAAAATAGGCCCTTCTGTAACGCACGGTATAGTTCCAAGACCGAAATGTAGGTGCCGCCATTACAATATGGGCTTGGACCGGAAGTGTGACTGTACGAAACACTGTAGTACCGTCAGAGAGAGTTTGGATCTTGACAAGCGTGCGTTCCTTACTTTCGATGTCCAATCCTGGACTATGTAAACTTTACTTATTTTCTCTAAATGTTTGTCTTGTAATTGTCTAAGTGTCTGTTCTTTGTAACTGTGCTATCTTATGCCATTAAATATATTAATTTACCCCGAGATTCTATTAATTACTTTTGGTTACCTCAAGTAATGACGTAAGCGGCAGTTACACTTCTAAGTTAATTTTTTGCCAAAATGTTGCATTTGAATAATTTTTGATCTAATGTCCTTAAAACAATTTTATACATGTATTCTAATTTAAGTGACACTAAATATTATGAAAATTATCCATGTATGAACTTTTTTTAAGTCACGGATCCGAACGTAATCGGATACCTTAAATGAAATATATATTTTTGTTTTTGAAAAGCATATCATTACACAGCAAACATTAGGGTTGCGAGCATAATAAATACTCCGTGCAATTTTAATAAAATTTAACTATGTGGTAAGGCTATAATAAAAATTTACAAAATTCTTACTGTTGAATTAATAGTTTTTGATGAAACTATATTTGAATGAACAAAATGATAATTGATTTTTTTTTTACTGTATATAGCTGAAATACCCGTTCTTCGCACGGATTAAATTTTAAAATAAATAAAATTCAGCCTCTTTTTTTTTTTGCAAACATAATATATTTTAAAGGGGGTACAGCCATTGCAGAGCGGTGTATCCAAAAGTTAAAAATTATCTTTTAATGAAAATTCACATCACAATTTGGCTTCACAGTAAAGAATGATTTCATGAAGACATATATTTGAATGTAAGAGAGAAAATTAAAATGCTAAAAGTAAATAGAAATGAAAGAATGAAAATATAAATAAAAATTATAACAGAAAAGTAATAACAGTAGTATGTTTCTGCTATGGGAACTATGAATGAAATAATTTGAAGTAAATAAACCAAAAGAAAAAAATTAATTATGGGATAAACTGTTTCACTAAAATATTATCATAAATAACATATATTAGGAAGCCTTCAACTGGAAAAAAAATTAGTTCAAACTATAATGTAACAAAATACATAAAATAAGCCTACATTGTGTAATAAACTATTAAATTAAGTTTTCAGTAGCATTAAATTAATATTACATGAGGAATAGATGTGTAATACTACCTAACATCTATATTACATTCAATATAAAATTTAGATGCAATACAATAGTGAAAAAATTAAATTAGTAAAAACCAAAGTAAAAAACTAAAGCAGACCTACGTTGAAAAAAAAAACATAATGAACCTAATATATTTGAATGAACAGAATGATAATTGATTTTTTTTTACTATATATTAACATCACACTTTGAAATAACACACGGACTATTGACAATGGACCTCGTAATTTAGAGCCACGGTCAAGTGACGAGGACGACATCAGAATTGGCAACCCACTCTCAAGGCCCCAATGAAGAATTGAAGAATTTATAAAAAAGATAGAAGGAGAGCTATCCTGATTTCATATAATCCAGAATATTCTTCCATGAAATATAACTTAGGAAATGAAATCAAATAATCTCAGTCAAAACCACGGAGATAAGAGAGTTTATTCTTTAAATTGATTTAAACACTACTCCTATATCAAATATTCTAATATTTCAATCCGTACTTTAATATGTTACTTAGTTTTTCATTTTAATTGTTGGAGGATAGAATTCCTAGGCTGTTCAATTCTCGCGTGAATACAGATTCAGGTTATTAAAACTTGGCTTAAATTACATTCCCTGAAGCTGCTATTTTTATTCAGAATTCGAAATCCGATGGAACATTTCAGGAATTAATATCGATTCCCCGAATGAGGAAAGTCTCTCAGGGAATTCCAAATCATATTCAAATTACATTTTGCTAATGCTTTCCTTCAAATGCTTTGGATAATAAACAGGATCAGATTTAAGGAGAAATCCGATTCTTCAATATCTTTATTGAAAATGAATGACATAGAATAAATATTATCGCCCGTATTTCTAGGATGAGTTTGTAAATAGCCACCAGGGGAATAATAGTTTCAGAAAAGATTGAATTTTAAGCTATTTCTAATTTAATTCATGCTTGCAATATTATAATCATTGCAGAAGAATTGAATTTTAAATAGGTTCAAATTAAATATGTCTCTGTAGGGTTATTTGTGAATGATTTTAGGTTGTTGATATTTTAAAAAAGTATTTTCTAAAGGTGTTTGTTCGATTTTTGTATATAAAGTTTTCGTACGTAATTTATGCTTTTCTTTTCGTTCTTATTAACATCAGCAGTGATAAATTAAAAGTTGTATACTATTTAAAAGAAAAAATCCTTATTAATCATTTTTAATTAACTGCTTAAATTCTTCCATCGCATTTATATCAAATATCACAAACTTAAAAATTGTAAGTTTTCTTCTTCTCTTTTTTTATATTTATTCGGTATAGTTTCCTGTTAAGAATTTGATATACCATAAAATCCGGCGTATAACACACTTTGAACCCAAGAAATAAGATCGAAAATTACGGGTGCACAACGGGCCGAGTATAAAAACGAGAGCTTGAAAAATGTAAAAAGAGGAGCATATAAAAAAATTAAGGCATGTATCGAAATACCGTTTATTTAAAAGAAATGTCATTTCTCTTATGAACTTAAAGGGTTGTATTTCTAGAAGTATACTATTTTTTCAAAACCTTTCAATAATACCTAGAATAAATGACTTCAAAACATACGAGCATTGCATTCATACATTTCAGGTTTCTTCGTAAAACAAGGGGGTGCGCATTATACGGTTTAAAGTATCTAAAAATTAAGAATTGCAGCTCTTAAGTATGGGTATGCTTTATACGGCGGTGCGCGCTATACGCTGGGTTTTATGGTATGTTCCATTCCCACTCCTTCACAGAGTCTGAATCCAACTCAGAACACATATATCAATCAGAAAATGTTCCAATTTTCAAGTAAATTTGGAATCTTACATTTCATATAATCATTTTTTATACTACATTTTTTAAAAAAAATTTGAAACGTTCCATAGATACATAATTTTTTCTTATAACATGTAATGATAAAAATCAGTACAACATTAAGTGTGAGAACAAATATGGGACAATATTTTATACTAAAAAAATGAATTGATGCAAACAGAACAAGTAACGAACAAAAAAGTCTGTGGTAAAAACAGTGAAGTTAGAATATCACGCTGAGGTTAGAGCAGTGGCGCACACAGGAATTTTTCAAGGGGGGGGGGGAGGTCCAAGGTCAAAAGTGCACCATTCTCGTATCATGCTCCAATACGCCGCCCAACATATTCTTTTGATTTCGTCGATTTTCGGGAACAAGAAACAGCAAAAAATGAAAAATTGAATAACTAATTAGCATTAATTAATAAAATTAATTGTTAATAGCAAATATTTAATTAAATTTTACATGCTATATACATAGAATTATAATCAATTGAAAAAAAAAACCGAAAGCTTTGGGGAGGGGGTCCGGACCCGAGGACCTTCCCCCCCTTGTGTACACCGCCGGGCCAGAGCCTTTTTCTATGTCTCTGAAAAAGTGTTCCACACTATTCCTTAGCATTACGCAGAGACACACTCACGAATTGGATTTTTATGAAAGTAATTTTCATCAAAAAATTTATAACTTGTCATTTGTAACTTTGATATAAAGATTATAAAACTTTTTGCGTGGTATTTGATGAAAATCTATTTTTCACCATTTTTTATATTAATTTCATTTTTATTAACGATCTGTTTCAGATTGACTTAATCTTATATGTTCATCAACACATTTGCCGATTAGATTAGTTAAATCATCATTTGGTCCTGTTTTAAACTGCCTCTGTTGATTTCAATACAGCTTATTTGACCTAGAAATAATTTTATTCACGATTTTAAAAATTTCCTTGGACTGTTTGATGCAATTATACATAATAAATTATAGGTAATGTACATCACGGTATTCATTTGATGGAGTCGCTTCAAAATGCCTTAAGAATATTCTAATTCTTCAATATTGCGATAACTAAAGATAGAGAAAAAAATGTATTGAGTCCTTTGTGTTATTTGATTCTGATTCAGAGTAATTAATAAATGATTTTTATTTATTTCATTCACATGCGTCTCTCGAAATCTTAATTAGATCAATTTGCAGTGTTGAAAGAATCAAATTTGAAGGACGCGTTTTTACCCTTTTAATTTACATTCACGCGGAATTCTAAGCCAAATGAATTGTAAATTTCAAGCAATAAATACACAGAAATAAAAAGGTTTTTTTTTTTTCCATTTCTTTTTACAAATATTCATGGAATACAAGTAAACTTCTACATAGTAAGATAGACTTGGCTTTAATAATGACTAAGATAGTTAATGTACCCAATGTAATAAAATATTGAATATATTGTCAAATATAGTCAATATATATTGAAATAATATTAACTAATCGAGACATATTTTGTTAAAAAGTAAAGGAATTTTTTTTATCTAAGTATACTCGATTTATGTTTAAAGATCTTTAAAACACATTTGTGTACTTTAAAACAAGTAAATATGTGATTTTTAAGCCTTCTAAATGTTGTGCACAGTTGGAAATAGATTCTTATACTGCATTATATTACAGGTAAGGAGTCTTAAAGTCTAAGATCAATTGAAATATATAAATTTCGGCGAAAGGTGTATGAAATATATTTCATAGCTATGATTTATTACAAATATTTTTCCAATTTTCATCTTCGGTAGAAGGACTTACGATGCCTTGCTCCGACACAAATTCCAGTCAAGATGTACTCGTGTGTCACATGAAAAGGAAATAATGGGGACTTCGTGTGATTTGGAAGTTCGTGAAAAAGTTGCATTCAATTTTTCTTAAAATATTATCTCCGCCATTTTAGAAAATCTTCTCTTAAAAAAAATATCGAATTCTCTCGTATAAAATAAGATTTTTTTTGGCACAAAGAAAGCTTTTTCTTGTATAATGGCAGCGGATATCAAACAAAAATTACATAGAAAAAGTTGCAAGTTGTGAAGTAATCCGACAGTGTATTAGAAAGTTTTATTATTCCTTTAATGTCTATTTCAAACACCCAAAGAGCGGAACTTGAAATTTACAAAACGTTTTCAGACAGATTCCGAATTGAAAAGAACGATCCACGCATTTCCCCAAACCAAACCATTTCTTTGAATTTTCAACAGTATTTATCCATAACACAGCAAACAACTTATTTAAACGGATTATTGTGATCTACAAAACAGGAAACATTCTAGACTCTTATTCATAGACTAACTCCCAAACAATGAGCGTTGCTCAATGTTAGCCGCATTAAAAGCGATTCCTGTGTGCGAGCCTTTATCTCGATCTCTTCTAAATCGAATCTGAGCAAATAAGTATAGAAGAGGAAATAAGACGGGAACATCATGCATTATCTGTGTTTTGTTCTTCATCGTGATTACTGCGTTTGCGCTCCGTCGGTTCACAAAGAGGAATTACCTTTATCCGATGTCCGCGCTACTGGTTGGAAAGAAGGATCCATGCATTGCCAAACGTGGATAGGCCTGCGATTCGAATTTAGGGGCTGTACACGAATTTAATCTCTTAAGTTTTCACAAGCGAGAAGAGTTTGTGTACTGATTTGTTGCTGATATGCTCTTCTCTGGAAGTTGGATGAACATGATCTGTTCAATCACTTGCTTTTAAACCTAGAAAAAGAATACTGTTTAAACAACAAAAACGTATTAGGCTATCAGAGTTGTATTCCAAAGAGAGAGAAACTTACCAATGTACTTATTACTCTACTCAATGTTCTTATTCTTACCAATGAACTTTAATTTACTGAATTAATATATTTCAATTTCTATCATGTATTGCAGAGGTCTTCAACCTGGGCTCAACTTTGACAGCGGTTCCGCTAGTGATCACTATTTGCTTAATCAAAGCGCCCAAATTTTAGTTAAGTGCTAATTTTTATAAAAGAATGAATTCTTGAAGGCTGTTTTGCTTGTAAAAAGAAATATAGATAAATACTTTATGGATAACTAGAGGGGGAGGGGTATTTCCTGTCCGCTTAATGATTGGCCAACCCCCATTGTACAAAGTATACAATTGTTCATACTCATTGCTCAAATTGTAAAACTGTAATTTACATGTATTATGTAGTTCTAATACAAAAGTACTCCTTAATTTTCAGATACACATTTATGATGCAATGTTGTGTTAATCTTTGAGCTTGAAGTAGTTGATTGAACAGAAAACTGCGCCTTTCATTGGCAATTTTTAACCATGATATTGAACAGGACTAACTACATTTTTATTATTGTTCTCGTGTATGAGATAAAAAAAAATAAATTTACTGCATCATCCCCCGCGAAAAATTTTGTTTATATGTAGAAAAAAAAATCGAAAATTTCGTAAAATGTGCTTCAAGCATGAATGGATAAATTAAAAGGTTTACCAATGAAGGAGAAGGAACACCTTATCGACATTTTAACAGATTCGAAGTTAAAGTCCAAAATTAAGCAGGAATAGCTTCTAAATTTTAAATTGCATACTCAAAATTTCTCACACAGCTATAAACGTTTTAATGTCACTCTGAACAATGTATTTAAGCTAAAAATATTTCTCAACATATGTGGAAACAAAAGCAAAATATAGATACAAATTAACGCAGAATATAAAATGCGACTACAGATAGCTTTAATACGTGTTGACTTAGACTTCGATAATTCGTGTAAAAAAAAAACGCAAAAACAAATCCCAGTTATCAAATGCAATAATGGTACAATGCAATTGCAGATGACACCTGGAGTATGAATTAATGAGTAAATTACATTAAAATTATGTTACAAATTTCATCAAAAAATGCAGTATTTTGGTCTTTACTTAAAATACTAGCAGCATGTTTATCTATTTTAAATATTACTTTGAAATACATTCTTTTAAGGTTTTTTTTTGGATGTACATAGTATAACATTCGAAAAATATGGTGAAAAATTCTGGTAATGGTAAAAACTTCAGTTTCAAAGAAAAAATACATTCAAAGATTACATGTTTTTTTTCCAAAAAAAAAAAAAAAAAACTCTTATTTCTGTAGCAATTTTCTAGCCTTCAATAAAACTTTTCTTAATGTCTGAGTACATGGTTTTTGTTAAAATACAGATTACACACATAAAAAATACACTAGAAAAATGCTTACTGTATAAACAGTAACAATTTTTTATGAATAAATATGTAATTCCCTTTTAGCATCCTAGAACTTTAGAAATATATTATACAAAATATATTTGTGACATTTTACTTGTTAATATTTATAAAATAATTTTTTTGAAAATTATGTATCATAAAAGGAAAAAAGAAGAAAAAAAAACACCATTCAAATCATACAAAGATAGATTTTAAAACCCTCCATACATGCTAAATAATGTCTTACAGAAGTTCAAATATGTTACTTAACAGAATTTACACATTAAACCATGTGTATGAAGATTGGCACTTGCTTTTTGAACATATTTCGTAATTTTGAAACATTATTTCAACATCCAAAATGTTACCGATGTCAGTTGATTTATCATTTCCACAACCATTCAATGATGAGAACCTTTGCGCGTTGCCAAGAGCCATCAACAAATATTCCCTACAATTAACGAAATGCGCCTTTAATTTCCTCCAAGATAGAATTTTGTTTCCTTGAACATAGCGTTCAACTATTTACCACTGATTCTTTTCTTTATTGTAAAAAACCAAACTTTGACAGAAAACGTAAGCCAAGAACACATACGACTTTCCCCTCATAAAAAAACCTTTTCAATTAGCTTTAGACAAAAAACAATAATAAAATATTGTATGAAAGAAGGAATTTTCAGCTTTTATGCAGCAGGGCAAGTTGTTAAAGAAAGAGAATATTTGCACTTTAAGATTATGTTTAATCATAGTTCACTGAAAGAATACCCTGAGAAAAACAGTAAGACGATAAACTATGGTAAGTAATGAAATTAAATTTCTCAAGCTGAAATTTCTGTTTCTTTGAAAAGCTTGGCAATTGCTTTCAAAGTAATATTCCACGTACTTTTCTATTTCCATGTATCATTTTAGCACTATTTCTTGTAAAAAGATCCAGATGCCTCACTGTTTCCTTTACTGGTAGCACCGAGGTGGCAGTGGTGTAACGTACACTTTCGCATTGAAGGGGGGGGGGGATTGCCCAGGAACTCTAAGGGGCCCAAAGCTTGACTGACGCTAAGCACGTATTTAGGCTTGGGGCCCTATACCTGAATTTTCAGGAGGGGCCCTTATATTCTCCGTTACGCCACTGTAAGGTGGAGTGATTTGTTTTCCTCAGACCAGCCAGATCTTACTTTAGGTATAATTAATTATCATTTCATCTTTAAAAGACATTTTTTGCTTTATATCAAGTTAAGAAGTAAAATATGAAGTGAAAAAAAACGACACGTACGAAGATAAGTAAATCGAAAAACGACAACAAATGTGCGAAACTGTTGCTCATTTACTTGTTTAATTCATTTACAAATTAATTTCTTTAAAAAAAATAATCCCATGTCCTGTTTTAAGCTTAATTTAATTAATATTTTTTAAAATAAATTCTTTAGAATTCTAAAAAGGAATAAAAATCTGTAAAAATAGACTTTCGGTTTTGATATACCTAACTTTCCGTTCATTTTTGTTCATCACATTTCTAAAACTGTTTGTAAGTAATTGGTGAACACGCAAAAGGGAGGTGTGTATTTTTAGAAAGAAAAGAATTAAAATATTTTTTTAAATTTGGAGAAAAAATCATTCATCTTCATCAGGTGTCGTTCTCATTATTTGACCGCAGTACAAAATTATAAAGTCCATTACACCAAATAACACTCGAGTTGCTTGAGTGCGACGTTAATAAAAAAATAAAAAACAGATACATTAAAATCTTGAATATACACCTGTGTCCCAAGTTCATGTTCAGAATTTCAAGACCATTAAATAAGATTTTTACATGAACAACGAGTTAATCAAGAAAAGGAAATTGTGAAAAAGACATTATTATTGTGAGCAATGTTATATTTTTCGTTGTGTTTGGTGACTTGTTTGTGATTAACAGTATCTGGGTTTAATCTTCTAGCCTAATTTTTTCCCTAATAAATTCTATTGGTTTTTAATTTTTTTAATTCCGTGGAAAATTCAAAATATGTAAAAGTTTTTGAATAAAAAAAATATTCGAATTATAAAAAAAAGCTATTAATTTTAATAAAAGTTTTTGACTGTTTTTGATGAAGATAACAGCAGGCCTGATCATTTGTATAACTGGGACAAAATTCTCATTAATTTCTAATTAAGAAGAATTGAAAATTTAATGTCAAATATTTTCGAATCATTTTAAAATCTAAATCCGTTCTGCTTTTATAAATGCGAACTCATTCAAATCCAAGAGAAAACAATTTTCATTAGATATTTTATTGAATAAAGGATATATTTATAAATTTTTTGATACAATTAATATCTAGAAAAGTTTTGCTGTGAATATTTACTAAATGCAATTAATAATTATTAAAAGAGAATCCCTCAAATGTACAAATATGTAAACATTCAATAAATTTGGAGAGAAAAATGATAAAAATTGTTCTATTAAAATATTAAACTAATATTTACCCAGACAGTGTATATCCATATGTATATTACAAATATACAATTCTTAGTAAATATGATAAAAATATATAGTAAAAAATATATTTAAAATTCAAATATATTTTAAATGTATTAAAAATTCGGATTTCTCTTTCAAATACAATGAAACGTGCTACTACATTGGTTGTAGTATTTAATAATATATGCAGTAAATATTTAGATAAATCATATGAAACTAAATTGTATGATTTCCAGAGGTAACAGGGACGTCTGCGAGAAGGAAAAAGGAACTTTTTTTTGCGCCAACTTTAAATGGCTCTCACTTACTTAAATTTAAAGCAACGAAAATAAAATTTTTGCATTGAATTATCTGTATATTTATGTACTTGTTAATGTAAAAAAATTTCATTTTAAATTACAAATAAATCTGTAAGAGCAATAATTAAAAATTAAATATTTTTTTATTTTCAAGCATGTTTTTACCTTTAGGTACACTTTGCATGAAATCTACTGCATATATAGCTATAAAATGTTACGGAGTTTTTGTAAACATAACAATCCATGAAATGAACGAAATGAAATTTTAAAATATAAATTTATAAAAAATTTTAAAATTTTTTTTAATTTAGTGATATTAATTTCCTTTAAATTTTATGCAGAAATTGTGCTTTTTCTGAAATTTCTGAATGTTTATTTGAAAACGAATTCATTCACTTTGTTAAAAATTTATTAATCTTGTATTCTGCAAAATATCAGCACTATAGGTAAAGTAGATTTTGCGGAAAGTGTACCGGAATCACCAAAAAAGGCGTTTTGAGAAAATTGCAAATAAAGATATTTTCATCTATGATTTGTAAAATAATATATTTTAATACAATATAAAGCCATGCCATAATTAACTAGATTATTTTACATCATTTCTCAGTTTTTAAATTGTAAGTTTAAAATTCTAGATTCTGTAGAAGTCTTTTTAATTACCCTTTCCCTACTTCATCTACAACGATTCTCTCTCTCTCACACCTTTTTCCATTTAAAATACCAAAGTTTTATGTCTATAAGTTTTAGTATTTTTACTTCACTTTGAACATCATCATTACACGATATTACAAAATTCCTTACTTATATTTTTATTGTTATAAAAAATACACACAAAAAATGTCTTTGATGAATTTAAGAAGTTAATTTGTGTCTAATTTAAATGGAACTCTGTTTTTAAAAATTATAACAAAATAATGTTTTTGTATTCATACATATTAATATTTATTTATTTTAAAGTAAAACCAAAAGTAATAAACATATAGAGAATAAACATATACTTATGAGCATTCAAATGTTAAGAATAAGCAGTTAGGAAAAACGAAATGTCTGTTTTACAAGCTGTGTATTTAATTTAGAATAATCCTCATGATCCACTTGATTTATAGTTTAAGAACTTCATTGAGTATTTATAAATGCAAAACTAAACATAATTAACATCTCAAAAAAGTTTTTTTTCTTCAAAATTTTGATGCAAATTATTTAAGTTTTCCGTAATTTTTGCACAAAAAATGTACAATTTCCAATATAAAATTGAACATATAATGTAGAAAAAATACATTCTTCGAATAGAAAAAATAGTTTTTTACAACATATATTGAATAACTACAGATTTTGAAGAAAGTGTACATGAATCACAGTTACATCACATTTGCTTACAATTTTAAGATTCAATTTTCTAGTGAACTTTTGATCGAATTCTCATAAATAATACATCTATAGAAGCAGCAAAGTACCCTCTATTTTTTAAAAGTAAAATAATAAAAAAATGCAAAATTTAAAGCACCTTTACGAGCTTTCACGTCCCAGTTGCCTTAATCCAATAATAAAAATAACAGTTTTTTCGTGTATATATATGTAAAACTTAACAAGTCGTTATTTTTTTCAAAAAAAAAAATAACGACTTGTTAAGTTTTTTAAGCAGGGCCGTTTTTAACCTTTCCGGCGCCCTAGGCACTTCAGTAGTTACACCCTTTCCCCTATTTTCACAGCACCACCATTCCTTCAGTTCTTACTTTTTTTGTTGTTGTTTTTTTTGTTTTTGCTGTTTGAATAGTTTTTCCATTATCCACCTCCTGTGGACTCGCCGTGTCCTGGACTGACAGTCGTGAGGAAGGGATAGTGGTATGGTTTGTCACTCTTGTTCATTTCCAACTTTACGGCATCACGGACCACTCACCCTTTCGTAAATTAGTACAATAAATTAATGAAAGCATTTGCAAGTGTAGTATAGAGTATGCATTATTGTATGAACTGTTTTCAACTTGTTAATTATCTTTTTCATCGCTTATCGCCTTACTGTCTTTTACTTTTCGACATCATTATTCTTTGTTGAGTCATTGTACTTGTACAACGAAGTTTTCTTTTCAAAAATCGAATGATTTTTTCGAGAAAATCATTAAAAACATCATTGTAATCAATTTCCATTTTAATATCATTTTGAGTGCATAGCAACATCAAAGTGTTAAGCTTTTCATTTTCCACATAATGAATCTCATTTCAGTATTTACTCTTGAGGGCAGAAATGATTCTCTCACGATTCACTATGCGGTGGCACGTTACCTATAATTTAAATTTTTTTCTCTTTTATCACGGTCCAATATTTTGTGCCCCAGGCACGTGCCTTGTTTGCCTTAGCGGAAAAGCATCTCTGCTTCTACGTTTAGACTCACTACATTCAATTCAAAATTCCAAGAAATGATAAACTTTGATTTCCTATTTAGTAATTAATATAACCATATTTAACAATAAAACCAAGTTTTCAGAACACTTAACTGTCCTAGATTTGCAAAAATGTAATTTCAAAATGAAAGAGATAAAAAAAAAATTCAGCCTGTCTTTCGGCCGATGAATTTGCAGACAGCCCCGTTCTACACTCGGTATGTCATACATTTGTATCAATTCCATTCCATAGGGGTAGTGTACTAATCTAAAACTAATTGTCCGGTATGTATGATTAATATCCATTAATCTCTGCCCGTGGGAACAGCTTGTTATATCATTACACAGAAGCTACACATGACTGAGTTGCTAAGCGGTTAATTGAATACTGTATTTGAATTCCTGATGATATCTGAATCATACAGTGTATTCATAAATAAAGACATTTTCCTCCAAGTATTATAAGTAATGAACATACTCCGTTTGAGAAATCCCCCGTTAGCAGCTAACTACTCATTTATTCATAAACATGTCCAATTGCGATAGTGATATCAATCACATATTGATGACGGCGTGAATACTTTTAGAAAAAATGGCAATTAACACTCTACTTTTAAACTTCTATACTTGATTTAACCAAGCGATTTTGGTTATTAAGGGAACTACAACGAAATTATTTTAGAATCCAAATATTTTTAGCTTAAAATCAATTCACACACATTTTGATAATATGACTTCCCATTTGAAACCTTTCGAACAAACTGAACCTTTTCATTTGTAGTCAGTATGAATATAATATGTCAAAACATTTAACCTTTAATTAAATTTCCCACTATTTTCCTTCGTAATAATACACGATGTTTTACAATTTTTAAAAAAATTTATATTATTTTTTTTCCTCATATAAAACATGAGTCGAACATGAAAACGAAATCCGCAGTATTGAATCTAAAATCTTACCAATTCCTTCACAAAACCCCAAAGGTATTAAATATAGGCTCCACGAGCATTTCATATTTAACTTCTTTTAAAAGCACTCGGAAGAATCCATGGAATCAGCTTCAGCCTTCTCAACCATGGGTATAATCTGGCTGCGTCTCCAGTAACAAGTTGCTGGAGCTGTGATCATAAGAAAAAATAATAAATAATGTAGTTCGAGAAAGAATTATTTATCTATCGAGAATCTTAAAGTGGCCTTATAGAAAAAAAAAGTGCGTGAGATCCGTTCCCTATTATGTAACTAACAATTTATACGATGATATAATTTAAGTAGGAATTCCAAAAATATCATCGCCCAACGTGGGGCTCGAACCCACGACCCCGAGATTAAGAGTCTCGTGCTCTACCGACTGAGCTAGCCGGGCTTGGAAAGAGGTAATACAACTTGCTTCAAGATTAAGACAACCTTTTAAAGCCACGTGTTTAGATTCCCACGTTCTGTATTTCCATTATCTCTTATTTAACGGTATGAACAAAAATATGTTGCTTTAACGGAAGTTAGTGAAATATTCCTCATTGATTCTTGTTACATTCTGAACATCATGCAAATTGGCAACTTTTTAACATAAAAAAAATTTTCAGGAGTTTATTATCAAATTTTGCACTGGAGTGAGTGAGTGAGTGATTTTGGGGTTTATTGGCGCAAAAGCCGATTTCGGCTATACTGCGCCAAACATTTGTTTTAATATCTGTGGTCTAGACGGGAAGAGAAAGAAAGAATGAATTGAATGACAAGAAAGAGGGTCGAAAATAGAGAAGGATCACTAGGGTACCCCGGGTTCGTGAAGCCCGTGTTTACCAAAGACAGTAAACCCCGTGGGAAAAGGAAAAGATCACTAGGGCACCTCGGGATTGTGACACCCGTACTCACCTAAAGAAGGTGAGCCCCCTGAGGGGATTTTGCACTGGAATGGAAAGTATAACTAAAAAAGGGGTAAATTCATTGTAATATCAACATTTACACCTAGAAAAAATTTGCTTCTCTTCAGAACTAGTTAAGAAGAGAAACAAGTTTTTGTTTCTACAATAATTTTCTTTTAATTTATGTTAAAATATAAGTGAATCAAGATTATGTTACAAACGGTCGGTCAGAAATTAAAATATATTTTATACCTTTTTATTTCAGTTTAAAGAAAGTTTTAAAATAAATCTTATTTTATAAGTAAAATCTTTTCAAAAAACAAGCATAACGTCATAAAAAAATCGTTACAGAAAAGTGTTATATATTTTACGATTGCTTTCCGCAAGAACATGTCTTTTTATATAAATTTTATTAAGAACCAGAAATATGAATCGAAACCTGTTATGGCATATCGTTTTTCGTTATTCGAATTGTTGATAGACAGTTTTATTCCTAAAAGAATAAAAACTCAAAGGATTGACAATTTTCTTCTTCGTATACAAAACAAGTAATATAAAAAAAATGTTTTAAAATCCATTCCTACTCAGGTCAACAAAAAAATTATTTTAGTTACTTTTTATTACATAATTTCAATTAATATAAATGTGTGTGTGTGTGTGTGTGTATATATATATATATATTTCTTTATTATATATATATGACCGAATCACAATAATGAGAGGCAAAAAAAAGAAAGCGATTTTCCTGTTTATATACGAAATTGGACTATTACTTTTTGTTTCTATTTTTTTTATTCATAATTCACATACCCAGAGATTAAGCCATTCCAGGTAGGATTCGAACACACCACCTTTGGATTAGTAGTACAACGCTCTATGCATGGCGCTACAGGGACACCACGAGCTGTTTTCCTTTTTATATATGGTTTTAGACTATTATTTTTCGTTATTACTATTTATTCATTAATTAAGCTAAACTAACGAATTAATATTTGAAGAAACTGTATTAACATCAAGTGTGTCATCCACTACAAGTTAAAAAAATGTATTTAAACTTGAATAGATGAATAGAAAGTATTTTATTAACGATTGAAAATTTGATCAAGTATATATATATATATATATATATATAGGGAGATTGTTTGTGTGTGTGAACTAATACTTCGAATTGAAAAAAACCCCACTCCCCCACCCCACTTCATGATAAATTCTACTTTATTCTCCCTTACAAATTTGAAGTCACAGATAACATGAATTTGATCTTTAAAATTAAGGTTTCAATAACAAAAACAGCATAACGAGGGGAAAAAAGTGCGCTGGAGACTTCAATTTGTTTATTTCAAATATGCCTTAGAAAATTTCCGGTAAAAATAAAGTAATATTTCGTATAAAATATTCTTCCAAATCAATTGAATACTTTTTTAAATGATGCTTAATAAATTTGTTAAAAACGCTCGTTTTATCTTAACTATTCATTTAACTGGCATAGCTAAATGTTTCGGAATGCTTTTTTTTTTTGTTGAAAAAAGTCTTTCACAACCCTTGGTATTTTTTCTTCACGCTCTCTTCCCTAATGTTCAGAAGAGAGTGGTTCCAAATATAGAACTAACCTCTTACTGTTGCAAGCCAAAGAAAGACACTAGAACTGAAGAACGAATACAGACAAAGGTTTCGGCCTCCCATACAGAGAGCAATTGTGTTTTGCCATTTGTTGAACAAGTTCTCTCGTTAATTCAGAAAATGTCACAGGGTACTGAGATAAAGATTATAATTTTCGCAACTCTTTCCGTTAAAGTGCGGTGTTCGTGCGTAACTAATTATGTGCCTCGAATGGAAATGGGAAGTTGGGTGCTCGCTTTTTGCATACTGAGTCCACCATTGGTTGCAGATGTTGCTACATTTCTCAGACGAACATTTTGAATACTTTTCGGAGAGATTGTTGCTTCATTCGCAATGCTGGTCGTCGGGTTGGTTGTTATTCTCTGTTTATTTTCTCAACCTAATCCTTACTTCCTATTGTCTTCCATTTAAGCGGATAAAAGACGAAAAAAGAAGGAAGAAGAGAAAAGGTTCTATCTTTTACAAATGCAGAAGGAAATAATAGGTGTTGCGTGTCTACAATAGATAAGCGAAAATTGCTAAAATGTTTACGTGCGTCGCATGTAATCAAAAATGTAGGTTCTTGTAATATCTTGCTCGAAAAAAAAAAACATTTGGCTAATATGGTGTGGTAATTTAAGATGAGTGATTTCGAAGCAGTTATGAATCCCAATTTTCAAAAACGTGCTTTTTATTTGTTTCCAAGGTAATTTTATATGAATTGTTGTATCCTAATGTTTATTATGTAATGTACATATCGTCACGGTTTTGAAAGAATTTAAGATGTGTTATTCGTCTGAACAGAATGCAATACAAATGTGCAGGGATATCTTAGGTCTCTTTGGGGCCCTGGGCTAAGAGAAATCGTAAGCATTTTGAGGCCCTGGGCCCTGTACAAAAGTAGGCCCTAACTGAGATCTTTAAAAGTAGCCAGTATATAAAAAGCGTACATTGTCACTCCTTTAAAAGGTAATTTGAAACAAATAAATGTGCACGACTCACAGTCTCAAAAACCTATGCACAAATCAGCTCGACCAATGGCTGCATTTCGACTCAATGAATTGCATGATTGTTCATGGTATTAAGCCTAGGTTTAGACAAGGACAGCGGTCATCAAATAATAAATCAGTCGTACCACTTTTACCAGTTGACATGCAGTTGGAAATTCCCTGTTTTTCGGAGAATATGTACGAGAATAATATTTGACTACACTAAAATTATCTGGATCATGATCTTAGTAAAGAGTCGAAAACAAAACGAGGCCCATGCCTTTAGACGTCCCTGAAAATGTGCAAATATTCAAACCTAAGCTGGTCTTCAGGTATATATAAATCAATGAATTAATTTCCTTCACGTCATTAAACTTATTTACTAATTAACTTTCCCTTAAACCATCTCAGACCTGAGTGATCGTTTAAAAATAGTGATTTTATATTAGTACTATATCAAAGAACAGGTGCCTCACACTTCAACTGGACTTTTTTAATATTGGCGAGGTTGATTTTTATACTTATTTTTAATTCATGTTGTTGTGGAATTTTCTCACACAAAGATTTTTTTAATAAATGCAGTGTGTTTTCTCCCGTTCCTATCTACGAATTCTTAAGAAAAATAGGAAGAAAATTCTTTTGATGAGTAAATATTTTTTTAGATGTTTCATATTTACTGAAAATTATTTGTAAAAAATACCTACTTAAAAAAAATAGTTTAAAAAAAATTGTAATCCGAAGGCTATCTCTTTAAAAAAAAATGGGTCCCGGTAATTGATATCTGTTTTTTCCAACTCTGCAGCCAAGCTCTGTATAAATGTGAGGCAATTATTCATATAATTGAATAAATAGCATCACGCTACAGATTATTTATAATTATATATTTGTTTAAATTAAATGTATTCAAATGTCTACAGATAAGATGGTTTTATAAACTGACACTTCTAAAAGAATACAAGTTATTTTTTTTTCGGTTAATGAAACGCGCACTCAGAAAATGCATTGCTATTATGTATAATTTACCTTGTTACTATCAGGACTTTGATGGAAGAAATAAATTGTATTCTAGAGTATAGATAATTCTTTTGTAAATAAGTTTTCGGAAGTATTTTGAGCAAAAATTTAAGGTACTTATGAGTAAATATTCTGATAAATATCTCCACGTTTATAGTAAAATAAGAAATCATTTCTTAGAAAATAATTGCGATACATGGTAATTTTACCAGATTTTGTACAATTTCAGATTCCTATCAGAGTAATTCATAGTTCTAAAGTCTAAAGCATTTGCAATTTTATTCATGACTGCAACATAGTTATTTTTCAACTACACAAAATACGAACCGAAATGTATACATATAAACGAGTATACTAGTTAAAATAGAATGAACTTGATACACAGAAATAAAAAATTTATGATTTTAAGTAACGCGATTATCTTTATAGCAACTTTTACAAATCAAGTTTTAGTGTTGTTATGACTCACTTCATTCAAGTATTTTCAATTCTTATTATGTTACAGTATCATTTTTTTAATTTATCAGTGTTCTTTTAACTACCTGTTTTTTCCGTCAAGGTTTGTTGATTTAACTTGTTTTCAATCGAGCGTAACTAATAAGGTTGGGCAACATCTGTTGTAACATAATACCTTTGTTAAGGTCCAAATAGTTTGAAAAAATAAACGTAAATTTATTTCAAGGAAACATTATTATATCAACTTCAAGATTCTTGGAACTTATATGCTTGCCTAAACTGTAGACCTTTTGTCCATTTATATAACATTTATTACTAGCTGCTGGCCTAGCTCCTGCAAAAGTCTTCTTTATAGACTCCCAACTTGCTATTTTAACTTTAAGCAGCAATACATCAACTGACTGTCTTAACACAATTCAGTGTCAAACTAAAATTGTGGAGCTAATCTCATATGGCTGGACTATGGCCATACAGTGGGTCCCAAGTCATGTTGGAATCCCCGGCAATGAGAGGGCCGACCAAAAAGCCAAGCAGGAAGCAGAGTCGTCTCAACCGGAAGTCCCCTTGACTCTCATAAGAGCAAAGAACATTATGTCTACATTCATCGATAAATATATAACCGTGACCCAAAAAACCAAGAGCCTTGGGAAACTCTGGCCACTGTGGGTCCAATCCCGAGGCACCTGGAGAGAGCTGAGGCTTTTGCCCGATTTCGCCTAACCATCGGACATGACTTTTTAGGAGCACAGCTCCACTGGCTTGGCCTGGCTGGTGACGAGGCCTGTCCACTCTGTGACCATGCTAGAATGGATGGCGACCACCTGCTCCAATGCACTGGTCTCGATGAATACCTGACTGACGACATGGTCAGTCGGTACTGGGAGGCTCGGCGTCAAATGGTCAAGAAGCCAAGCACGGGCGTTGAATAAATAAATAAATAAATTATGTAACGTTCAAGATTTGTTTTTTACGATCAAAATCTACTGAATTATATGAAAAAAAAATCAAAAATTACAATTTAAAAAAAAATTTTAATTATTTTTTTAAGGTTACTTGCTTGGTTTTATTAGCACATGGTAGGATCCAAAACATCAGGATCATATTCACCCATGACAAACCAAAGCATGTAGTTAAATTAACAGCTTTTGAAATACATCTTACCATCCTTCTCTTCCATGTACAGCAAGGGTGTCAAACGCAAAGACTATCCAAGGTTTAACTTAAGGTGGGTCACAAAGAAAATCAATATTCATAGAAAAGTAGGTTTATTTCGAATAATGCATTATAATAAACACATATAAAAGAACAAGAAAAATTTAATATTTACGTCCTCACACACACTTGACATTTTTTCTCTGCTACTATCTTTCTTATTTCGGGAGAAATTTTGATATTTTATTATATATTATTGCGTGCCAATATACTGGCCGGGCAACAGAAATGCTCATTGTGGGCCAGCGAATTTGATAGGATGATTCTGTCCATCTCATGTGGTTGAAATGCGCCCACACACATTTTGTTCTGAGATAGTCATATTTATTTTGGGGCGTAAGGAACATGGTTTTTCAAGAGCAACGCTTTTATATTAAATTTCGTCAGCGTTTGGGAAAGCACCTGCTGAGTCTTTAGAAAGCTTTCGGTGTCCAAATCAAAGGTGTACGAGTAGTATCTCCGATTAAAAGAGATCGATAATCATGCCAAAGAAAAGTCCACAGAGAGGCATTTTTCGATTCTGAAGAAACTGCTCATTTAAAAGTTATTCCTGAGGGCAAAACAGTGATCAAGGAGGCTCATCTAGACATTTTATGTCGTTTGAGGGAATTTATTTGCTGTAAACGCCCTCAGATGTGATAAAATGCACAATGGTAGCTTTTACATGACAATGCACCTGCACATCGGTCCCAAAAAGCCACAAACATTCTTGCCAAAAATGATACTAAAGTACTTGGAAAAAAACCTGCAAGGACGTCATTTTATTACAGAATCAGCTGAAGTAAAAGCAGCATCGTAGGAGGCCTTACGGGGGATTGCAAAAGATGTCTTCCAGCAATGCCTTAAGAGATTTTACAAGTGTTAACAAGAGTGTACTGCTGCCTAAGGGGATTATTTTGAAGGTTGTTACGATTCGGTATTTTGAAATCTATAGGTAAAGGCTTTTACGACATGTCTACGAACATTGGATCCAATTACGAATACTGCTTAAAAGTATCGTATTGAGAGTTGTTGGTAAAACTAGGGTGGGAATTTCGAAGAGAAAACATAAAAATCTTTTAGTTAATATACAAGGCATAAGTTGCGTAATACTCTGTTAGGTTTTTATAGGCGCAGAATGTTCGAATGGGCTGAAAGACTAAAGCCTTTTTCTTAAAACAATCAATTGAATTTTTTTTTAAAGTCAAAAAAAATTTCTTGTAAAACTTTATAAATTTTTAATTAGAGAAAAGTTTTCTGTGCGTTAATTTTACTAATAAATATTTATTTTTCTATGTAAAAACAATAACTTTAGATTTCTACTGATATAATTTAATCCACAATACTAAAAGCTAATTTTTAGACTAAAAGAGGAAAAACCTGTGATAAATTATATTATACTATAATATTATAGTATATTATTATGTTATATTATTGTTATATTATATTATCTAATATATAAAATTCTCGTGTCACAGTGTTTGCAGCCGAACTCCTCCGAAACGGCTGGACCGATTCTTATCAAATTTTGTGTGTATATTCAGTAGGTCTGAGAACTATTTTTCATTCCGATATTGCAATTAATTGAAAAGATATTAATTAAAAACCTTTTGGCGTCTATATTCGGTTTCGCGCCAGATGTGAGACTTTTCTCTGTTCCACCGTTCAAATCACTCTGCCATGGGTTACATTAGAAAAAGGGGTCAAATCAAAAAATTACCAAATTTGGAGAGTAAAAGAAAATGCGAGTGAAAAAATAATTTCCCCTCCCTTTTTTGTACATATCTTTAATTCAAAAATTCATATATTACATCCGTTTATAAAACAAAAATATCTGAAATATTTGCGAAAAACTTAATTGCTTTTTCTCTATTATCATTATTTCAAATAAGTTTATTTGCAATACATTCAAATGTATTGCTTTAAATTAGTATTTTTTTAAGTAAAGGAGTATTGTGTTTTCTGTAAATCCCATTAATCGAAATTTTTCAATCGTTATGTATGGATTTCTTAAAATTATGACGAGTAAGCCGTCTGAACTAAAAAAGTTCATATACTTTGCTCTTTTAAAATCTGTGATTTAATAAATTAAGTACACAAAAACTTTTCCCCCCACAAGGCTGAAACAGTGTAAAATTATCATCTGGGATGAATGCACTATGGCACACAAAATTCACTTGAGGCGTTGAACAGGGCATTAAAAGACATAAAAAAAACCGGACAAACTATTTGATGGCACTCTGTTACTCCTTTCAGGTGATTTCAGACAAACACTTCCCATCATTCCACGTTCAACGTACGTTGATGAGATCAACGCTTGCTTGAAATCATCGCCACTGTGGCGTAATGTTGAAAACGTACAGCTGAAAGTAAATATGCGCGTTCAAATGCTTCAAGATCCATTCTCAAAATAACTGTTAGGTATCGGCGATTGAAAAGTAGCTGTACATGGAAATACTGGACACAGAAAATTGCCAACCGATTTCTGTACAATCATTTAACTCGCAAAATACTCTCATTGACCAGATATTTCCCGATATACACACACAATACTTTAATCACGAGTAGCTGGCAGAAAGAGCAATTTTCGCAACAAAAAATATGGACTTTAACGATTTGAATTTCAAGATACAATAGTTGTTGCCAGGGGACTTAATGTCATACAAATTCATCGATACAATTTGTGATACCAACGAAGCTGTAAGTGATCCAGCAGAGTTTTTGAACTCATTGGATTTGCCAGGTATGCCACCGTTCCATCTACAACTGAAGGTTAGATTTCTGGTTATTTTGCTTCGTAATTTGAACCCACCTTGGCAGTGCAATGGCTCGCAATTAGTCATTAAAAAATTGATGAAAAACTTTGCCGAAGCCAGCATTTTGAATTGCAAGTTCCAAGGAGAAGATGTATTACTACCACGAATCCCTATTATTCCCCCAGATGTGCCGATTGAATTCAAACGGATTCAATTTCCAATTAGATCGGCATTCGCAATGACAATCAATAAATTTCAAGGTCAAATGATGTCTGTTTGTGACTTAGATTTGGGCACACCGTGTTTTTCACACGGACAATTATACGTGGCATGTTCTCGCATGGGTAAATTATCTAGTTCGTTTGTGTTGGCTAAAGATGGACTCAATAAAAATATCTTACACTTCATTGCACTAAGAGACTGATAATGTTATTTTTCTGTCATAATTTGTGATAGAGACGTAATTTGAAATTTATTAGCTAAAATGTTAAAAGAACAAAGAATTCAAAAAATGAATGTTTGGTGTTTTGTTACTTTTATAGGCCGTCATCGTTCACAGCGCTCCATTCCTCTTTCAGTCATATACCACATCCCCCTACACTTACAATTTTTTTTTATTTGACTACCAAAATATTCATAAGAAATAATTTATATGGCAAAACAACTTTTGCCGGGTCAGCTAGTTATTATTATAATATTATATATTATAGTATACTATATATACTGGCCCCAAAGAGGTGGTTTCTGACGCAATTACGTATTTAACCAATTTATAAAATCTTAAAGGCGAAGCCTGACTTTTCGGGAGGGGGGGGGGTCTAATATTCTCCGTTACACCACTGCAGATACATAACAATATGATACATGAAAATCTGAAAGAGTAATTATATCTTATATGCCTTTTATTTTTACTCCCATTATAAAAATTAATGAATTAATTATTAAGCTCTGTTTTAGAGTTTTACTTTTGAATTGTTTTAAATCTACCTGAAACCTCTGTTAATCTGTGTATTTATAGCCACAGAGAAAATTAAACTTATTAAGATTTAAAAATTTAAAACAAAGAAAACTCGTTTATTAGTTTAAGCAACAGAAACTTATTGTTCTTAAATTATAATTTTTTTATGAAAATTGACGAGATTAGCAACTGGTTCTAAAGTAGAACACTTATCACAGAATATGGTAATATGAGGCGAGAATTTAAAGCTTTCCCAAAGATTTTCTAATATGATTAAACTAAAAAGCAATATTCATTCATTATTTCTAAATAGAGTGCAACAACTTTATTAAAATTTAATCCGTTTCCTTGATACTTTGACTAATGAGACATCAAATTAAATTACACCTTATTTGTTTTCTCCTACCTTTAAATTAATTCACACCTTCAACAACTTTATTTCTTCTCACCGTCTTTCTTCCAGCCATTATGCTAAACAAGAAAATTAATGAAGAGATAAGAAAAATAGCAAGAAAGAACGCTCTACCTTCTCGTTCTTTTTTTTTCCTCCTCATTTTCTTTTTTTGGAGCATAATTGGATTTATTTGTCTTGAGAACAAGATATTATGAATAACAAAAGGATTAATTTTTTTTTTGCTTCTTCAATCTTTTCATTAGATCATGGGGTTTGAATCGCATTATTTAAGCTTTTAAGAAGTATATAAAAAAAATTGTGGTTAATTTTATTTATGTTCTGCGTTTTTGTTAAAATAATGCGATTAAAATTTTCATTAGCTTAGAATTCAAATAGCGATAAATTAAAATGATAAACAAAAGCAAAGTTGTTTTATATTTGATCAAATAATGTGATAATTTTCTTTTAAATCATGAGTTTCTGTGCTGTGTTGTAATTTAAAATTTCAGATTTGATTTTCATAAAAAATAATTTTAATACAATTATTTCCAAAAACGAACTATATTTACAAAATAAAAATTTTTTTAAAAAAAAAGGCAGTATTTCGAGAAGTTTTTTACAGCTTTGTTAAAAATCTATTTTTAGTTTAGAATTAAAACTAAATGAAATGATAATGTGAGTAGAATGTTAGTAAAAATGCTTATAATAAAATATTCATTGTTATTTTGATATTTATATCACGATCATTAAAAAGCACGATTAATTTACAGTACTTTATATTGCACGATTTTTCTTCCAATTTTTTTCTTAGCTTAAAATGTGTGCCCCCCCCCATGATTTTACGTCTCTTTACACCAGCTAACTCTTTTAAATTTTTTTTTTATAAATTTATATAAATTAAGAATAATTCCTTCTTCTCTAGTTCCGCATTTTGTGAATATATATTTAATCTTTTATAATACTTACTTTTTTTTAATGTAGTTAGAATAAATATACGTTTGAAGAGAAATTAAGCTATTTAATAATGAATAAAACCATGTGGGAATATATTTGAAAAATAATTTTTGTTTTAATTTGAATTAAAGAGTCACTCTTAAAACATTCTATTTGTATAAACTTTTAAGTACCCATTGTATTATTCTGTTTTATTTTCATTATTTTAAAAAATAAATTTCATAGTAGATAGTAACATAACTAATAATAGATACCTTAAAAATCTGAACTTCCTAAAAATTTAAAGATAATACTAGTTTTAAAATATCAGTGTCGTTTTTCTGAAAGTTGCTACATAAGATAAACAATGTTTTTGGTAAAACTGTTTCCGCATTTTTGAATTGAAATCTACCCGAGGTTAAGATGACTTTGCATGCTTTAATTAGGTCCCTTTATCATTGAACTAACTTTCATATAGACAGTGGCGCGCACAAGGGGGGTGGTCCTAAGAATTCGGATGCCCCCAAAGCCCTTTTTTCGATTGATGATTATCTTATATATGTATATATAACGTAACATTTAATTAAGTACTTGTAATTAACAATTTATTTTATTAATTAAGGCTAATTATCAATTCAATAATTTATTTTTTACTGTTTTTTGTTGACAAATTTGACAAAATCAGAAGAATCAATTGGTGTTGTATTGAGGTATCATACGAGTTGAGGGACTTTCAACCCTTTGAAAATTTTTTATATGCGTTACGAATACAGATGATTAAAAGTTAGTTTTTGTATGTTCTTTGTAACTGCGTTAGCAACTACAGATGAATATTTTCTTATAACTTTAATATACCCGAATTATATATTATATTCCCACGGTTAAAGTATAATTAATAATTTTAAACATATACTAATGTTCTCTCTCTACACCGTAATAGTTAACAAGGACTGCGCTGTTTGACGGATTTTATCAAAAAATAATTTAAGCCTAACAATTGTAAATATTAATATAGGAGGATTTTCAATTGTTAGTTGTGTGAATGCAGATTGTATTCCTTTAGTGCCTGTTTTTCTTCCTCTTCTATGTCTAGACTTCAAAATATCTTTCGTTTTACTAATTAGAAATGAAGAATTCTTTGTATACATACATCAACGTGATTATAATCTGCAGTGCCCAGTTATTCCTATTATTCTTGACCGTTAAGTTTTATGAAACTAGGAATATAGATTTAACAAAATCATTCAAATTTTCTTGTAAACTGTATAAATAAGGAAGCACTCAGATTTACTTAATTGAAATTCAGTCATTTATATTGAAATGTGGAAATTTACTCTCTTTTTTTTTTTGTTCCTTGTTTAGAATATAGTAGTTAGATCCTATTTATTTTCAGGGAAGTATTTAGAGGTATTTTTTAAGTGATATATTAGACTAAAAATTCAAAAGCCATTGCGTGATTGAAAATATTGCAACTTGTTTTTTTTATCTTGTTTTCTCCCCCCCCCCTTCATTTTCTTGTTTTTTAAAAAAAACGAGTAGGGGAGACCGGGGCAAGATGACCATGTTAACAATTTTTTGTTGTTTATTAATTTATTTTTAAGGATAGTAAAATTAATTTTACATGAACTGTTAGATTAGTCCTTTGTAGTATTAAAATATATTACCATTTAATTTTTCAAATAAAAGAAGTAAAGGTTAATTTTGTTTTTTCATAACCTTAACAAATCGTCATCTTACCCCAATACTGGGGCAAGATGACTTTGGTTTGGGGCAAGATGACAACACTGAAAAAGGTTGAACATATTTTATCTTTTGAATATGTTACATGGTTTAACAAATGAAAATTGTGTTTTTACATCTTACAAAGTATCAAACTAAGCGTAATGCATTGTAACGTAATGTTGAAGTGTTTAGTTGTGCAGATAACAACAGTCACAAATAAAAATGCCATTTTCATAATTGGAAAATTCCTCATGCCACCACTCTTGGCATTTACAGCAGTGGATCCATTCTTCTGTTGGAGGGTCACAATATTCCACTTCACAAGCAGGACATCTTATGACACCGTCCTTTGAAGTTGATGCAACTGAAATGTTTGGCCTGGATTTTATAGACTAGGGCCTACAAGAACTTAGTTTGAGTTTTTTTACTCCCTTTTTAGCTTCACAAGCTTCTTTTCTCTGTTTTCTTAAAACTTCCTGTTTTTCCTTCTATTTTTCCTTTTGTTCTAATATTTCTTTGATGGATGTGCTCCTAAGAATGCTTGAGCTCATTTTTTTGCTTTTGCTTTTTTTTCACATTCTCACGTACGTTGCTTTAGCCAATGGTTTGAAATAACAAAAAACACTAACAAGCTTCTTTGGTGCATCGGAATCAGCATTTGCCATAAGTTCTGGTTCTTCTGGAAGGTTTATATGTTGATTTTATACTACTAGAGGCTGAGGATTAGTACTATTATTCTCAGTTTCATCGCCAACAACATCATGGCCAGTAGTTTTTGCCGCAACATAGTCATTTTGCTAAACACAAGAGGATTGTGAGGCTCGATACCGCATTCTTTAAACCCTTTCAACCGCATTTCCAACTGTAGCTGCTTTGAAGTAAGTGGTGCTCAAAAGCTCACCAATATTTTTGTCTGTGATAGTTTGTTCTGGATGAGTGACCATATAGTTGTCACATGCTTGGCTATAGTAGGTTTTTAATTGGTCGAAACCTGACACAAGAAGGGGCTGGAGACGATGTGATATGTGGGGTGGTAATCCAACCATGATGATGATGTTTTTCGCTCTGCAATAGAAGATAGCCTGCAAAGTTATATGAGTTTTGTGATTGTCAGTAATCAACAGAGTAGGAGATTCTTTGCTTTGTTTCATATAAAGATAAAAGTGCTTCAAAAAGGAGAAAAAAGGTGCCCTCATTGTTCCAGCCGTTATCACTATAGAAGCCTACTATTCCTGGTTATGCTCTCTCTATTAGTTCAGGAAGCATTCGTTTTCTAGCAAAAAATCAGAAAAGGTGGCAGGTAAAAGTTAGTAGCTGTTATGCAACAAATTATTGTTACATTCCTTCCTCTTTAAGGGGGCCTTAGCGGATGGCAAAAATGTCTTCCTCTGGTAGCCCTTTTCGAACGAAACCTTTCCCGATCCGATGCGCCCCTTAGCCACAGACAGTGGCGTAATGTACGCCCCAACAAACCCCGCACTGCGGGGGGGGGGCAAGGCTTCTAGGGGCTCAAAGCCTGACTGACGTCATTTACGTAGATTTTCTCAAAATTCGCTTCACATTTTTTAAAATCGAATTTTTAAGCGATTTTCCAATTGGTGATCTAACATCATTCACAATCAAAACTTTAATACACTCATTAGATATCTTTAACCCTATAGCCAAATCAAAAAATATTTTTTTTCATTTGCTGAAATCCAGGTGACGAGAGATACTTTTCTTTAGTGGGTTTTCTTTTTAAACCTAGATTACTAACAAATAAAACAAAAATCAGATGGAGAATCGAATAAAATGCTAGGAATATATAAAAATTCAATGCTGTTATTATTACTGTATTCATTACATTAACTGCAGGGGCAAAAAAAGACATGGTTAACTTTTTAAAAAGCATCAGAGAAAATTATTGCCGTCTTTAGTCCCCCACCCCCATGTGTTTCAATTTCATTTACCAAAGTCGTAAATAACATACATCTGTTATGCTTTTTTCAAGCAGAATAGTATTACGATACTTGGAAAAGCATAGAGAGCATTTTAAATGATTATTTGATGATAGATTTATAAGTATTCAATTAAATGAAGCATGAGAGGAAAACATAATGGAATGTATCAGTTTTTTATATCTTTTTTCATAAAATCATTTTTGCTTCATACAAAGAATTCTCCTTATAAAAAGTTGCAGTATTTACGCTAGAATATAATCGAACTTTAGGTCAAGCTCCTCCCAGAATTAAGAAATAAAGAATAAGGTAAGTGATACCTCTTTTCTTTCGTAAGAATTTTTAATCGAAAATTATTTTACAGTGTTCGTGTGTTTCTTAGTGTTCATTTTTATTTAAGTTACCTGGTTATCTATCGTTAGATTTACCGTTTTAATAAATATTATAAATACTCTCTAATGTTATACATTATTTATTTCGTTTACTCAGACTCCGGTTGATTTTGTATTCTATTATGTTTAATATAAAAATTTTTTTACGTGATGTATAAAGGTACATTATGTTATTGTTTGGCAATCCTTTGTGAGTGCACACACACTTGCTAGAAAAGAGTGTTCTTAAGGACGAATGAGAGAAGATAAGCTCTGAAGAAACCACTAGACTTGTTAATTAAATGCCGAAAAGACTTCAGGAGGTTTACAACACACGGGGTTATCCAACCAGCCATTAAATAGCTCATTATCATTTTTGAATAATTTTTATAGTTACTATTAAGGCAGTGAACGCGCGCGCAGACTTCTTCTACTTGATTTTTGTTGGTATCGCTACAAACTTGTCCTTATTTTAAAAACTATGAAAGCAAACCGAGTTTATGTTTGTTATTCTCAATACTTGGAATAAACTAAATAAAATATAATTTTAAAAAAATTTTCAAATTCCGGTTTTATAAATTTTTTTTGTTGTTTATGTAAGCAGTAGTAGGTGAATGCAGACTTTTTCCTAGCAAGCATATTCATTATTCCTTTTCAAAATTATTTTTATTTGTATTTTGTTAGGATTCATTTCCTTTCATATTTTTTATTATTTTTATTTTACTTTTCTTTTGGTTGCAAATTACACGTGGTTGGTTTTAAGCCTAACTTTTCAATATTGGTATGTTTTCCTGTTATGTATAAAATTTCTGCTGAACAGGGGAAGGTAGGATCCATAAAATATATTTAACCCTAATTTTGCTGGTCCTAATTCAGCAACAGCTTTAGAAATCATAACAGGTCTTCATTTTAGTCTATTGACTCTTTTGGCTTCTTACATTTTAAAGTTCTAATTCTGTTCCATATTATACATACGCTTAGTTAATTCTTCTATAATAGGCTCTTCCATCATTTTTAAAGTGTGTTTCTTTAAATCTCGTTTAAATCTTCTAGCTTTGTTAGTGATATTATTTTGTATTATCAATTTTATTATGCCATGTATTTCTTTCATTTTATGTTACTATATATAATATATATATATATATATATATATATATATATATATAAAGATCCGGCTTGTGGGGCCCAAGACCTGACCTTGCGGGCGGGCCCAATTATTTTCCGTTACGCCACTGGCCACAGAAGAGATAGAAGCACAAGGTCGTGAGGACAAAAACACAGACAGACAAGTGTTTACAGGATTTAATACAATGGACAACCTAGTTAGTTTAATAAATTCCGAAACACGGGGCAAGATGAGGAGCTCGTCATCTTGCTCCGGACTGTCTGTTTAAAAACATTCGTTCTCATTGCCTTGAAAGAAGGCAATTCATTAACATTTATTCATGATAATAGGTAGTATTTAAACCAAGTTACTCATAAATATTAAAGAGAAGCGATGTATCTGTATCTTATTTACACATGCATAAAAGTTATATCGTGGCAGCGGAAAAAAATCAAAGCTTCACAACTAATACAAAAATGGCGATTTCAGCGTCTCTAGGAAAAATAAAGACATTTGTCATCTTGCCCCGATCTTCCCTGTCTGAATTAAATTTTTTATTTACTTAAAAGTTACTTTTTGTATTTAAATTTTGTTTTTACTATATATGTATATTTAAAAAATCATACTTAAAAAAATTAAAAATAATTTTCCTGTGTTAGCTACTTTTTAATAACTGAGCTCTAACCTTACCCGTAGTTAGAAATAAATACTGAGAAAATTCCTTTCTTATAGTTCTCTGCAAAAAATGAGAGTTATTAATTCAATATTTATGATAGTTTATCTTGAAATTCTAACTATTACTTTCAGTTAAATTATTAAAATACATTTGCACAGAATGTGGTAAAATTTGACTGTGGTTCATATTATAAAATTAATTTAAGATGGTAATTACTGTGGTTCATATATTAATTTTTTTTTTTCATTATTAAATATGCTTGATTTTTTTTTACAAAGTTTCTTTCTAGTATATGAAATTGTATTGTATTTTGTGCTTCTAAAATCTCTAATGCATTGTAATAAATCAAGAAATTTCCTTAGTTTCTGTCATTCTTTTTGATCACTAGGTTTTTTTTTCTTCCATCATAAACACTTAAAAACGATTTTCGAGATTAAAAAAGTTTCGTTTTCCTGTTACTAATATTCAACTTATCTATAAAAAAAAGTCTCATAAAAATTTTTTAACCAAAAAAAATTTCAATAATAATAATAATTTAAGTTGAGGTTAGAGCTAGTATTTATCCATTTGCGAATATTCATTCTTAAATTTAAGAAACATTAAAAAAAATCTACAGTTCGTATATCAAGCTTCAGTTAGTTAAAATTAAGTTAGTATCTAACTTAAAAAAATTCTATTGAATATTAAAATATAAAATATTTTGAATTATTTAAAAATAGAAATGCGTAGCATGGCTGAAGTATACTTTTTTTCTCTGTTTAACCAAGTGAAGTCAGAATATGACATTAGTATTGAAGCATATATCTCGGAACATGTTCCAAATTTTAAATTTTATTTTGTAACAATATTTTCAAAAAACACTTTAGTTCGTACTCCTTTAACCTAATGTCAATTCGATAACTGAAAGCAAAGCTTCCTTAAGATTATTATAAGGATTCCAAAGATT
>BMAO01025511.1:41677-72628 GCA_019973975.1 Trichonephila clavata | reverse complement strand
AATTTTTCACACACATTTTGGACAATCGTGAGTTATGACAATAAGGAAATGGTAATATACTAGTTATATTTAAATTGCCCCCCAAAAATAATCAATTTAGAATGTTGATGGAAGTATGTATAGTTTAAAATTAACACGCTTCGCTAGATTTGAATGGAATACTAGTGGACAGTGGCAACGACTTTGAATTGAATTTTTTAAACTATTACTGTGAGAAACAGCCTACTTTTTTCAATCTATGGAAGTTAATTTACGTAATTCAATTTTGAATCGTTTTGTGAAAATGAAAGACCCGGAAAAGTATTAAAGAATTGTGCTGTCCTAAATGTGATGGATTTTTTTGTAAGAAAAATGAAATCTATTAGTAAAATTTTGTTATTTTTAGCGTTATTTTCTTTTCTACATTATTTTGAAAATATTTTTTCTAAGGAATACAAGATATTTTTCATGTTAGAGTTAGTTTTAAAAAATCTGTTCAAAGCTTTAAGAATATTATTACATTGAGATGGAAAGATAAGAAATCGAAAATTAATTATATCTACGTCAATATAATTTTAGACTTACGATATTCGAAGGACAAACTCTTAGTAAGTTTAACAAACGTAATTATAAGTTAAATGAAATTTAATCTAGAAAAAGAGTTCTCTAAAAATAAAAATAAGAATTTAAAAATGAATATAAAAAGACATACCACATGAGATTTTTCTACAGCGACCACGGATCCGAAGCGCTGAAAGCCTGTTGAAGGAAAAATCAGCATTTTGTCAAAATGGTTCATAATATAAGTAATATATAAATAATAATTTGATTCAAGAATGTATTTTACAGAATATTTTCCAAGAGAGAATCTAGGGGAAATGATGCAAATCGAAGGTATGATGTTAAAATACCTTTTGGCGAATTAAATTTATACATTGAAACAGATCTAGAATTAAATTAGAATAATTAATAATGTTTTCATGTATACTTTATTTTATTAAGAAGTAGATCGCAATGTCATGCTACAAACTCCCAGATAAAATTTAAACAGTAGAATTATTTTTTCCACCAAATTAATCTTTAAGGGATCTGTCACCTCCATATGAGCTCATGTTAAATTGCGTAAGTTTATGCATCTTTTTCTCAGAAAACTACTTACTCCTCATGAGAATAAATTTTTACTGTAGGTTATGTGTACTATCGACAAAACTTTAACGAAGGGTTTTGTCTTTTTGTTAAAATTAAAGTAATTATGATTTTTAAAATTAATGCCCAATTTTTTCCTTGAAATTTAGTTTAAAAAGGCCTTATATAGAAAAGGTTTCCAGATATATCTTATTCCCTCCATTAAAATGTGTAAACATGTTAAAAGTATGCTCACTAAAAATTTGAGAATTATGTAATAAGTACTTTTTGAGAAAAATGTACAGAAAGTGAAAAATATTACATTTTGAGAAAACAGGCTTTAAAGTAAAAATTTGTTATTTGTTGAGCATTTACTTTTTTAGTTCTTTACAGAAGCACATGAAGAATTTTCTTTACCCTCTACGCGTACAAAAGGCTTTTTTAATTTTTTTGTCATTATTTTTAACAATTTTGCCTTTTTTTGGGGGGGGGGGGATCTCAAGTTGCTTTCGTTCGGCTACACGAATCCTACGTGCATCTAATTTTTGGAAGCATGACACACATTTATAGCTTGATTCAATATCATAATGCTTAAGATAATTAATTTTGCTAGATGATTCACTTGAACTGTGCAATAGCCATATTTATGCCTAATTTTAGAGTTTCTAATTTTACAAAAGTTGATCTTGGAATCACTGACTATATTGTGTTATTAACACTATATCGTGCACTCATACGTTTTTGGATAAACCCAAGCACTCTAATTTTTCCGCCTTAACGTCATATGGATTCGCACTCATCAGAAACTTATGCAAGGAGAAACACAGGTGCTCCGAGCAGAGCTCATTTGATGCGCGTCAAGGAGTAGCTTAGTTTAAAAAATAAATAAAAATACTTATAAATATCGTATTTCCTCATACCATATGTCATTTTAAACAGAAATATTTGAACTTTTAGAAAATATAAAGAAAGTGAAAATCGATAATTTTTCAAAAAATTCATGTGCCGGACCTTTTTAATAAGTTTCAGATACAGTTATCAGTTACAGATTTTAGCAAACTATTTATGGATTCAAATAAATTTGTATTCAGATTACAAAATTATAACTACCAAACGACTTATAAAAAGTATGAAAATAATATGTGTTAAAAGATATTTTAGCTCATGAAATAAGAATATAAAAAACTGAAAGAAAGCAATGAAAGAAATTAAAATGTAAGCTGATTATAAACTGTTATTTGCCATTTAAAAGAGACTTTTTGACGTTTTTCTTCTTCCTTTCGTGTTGGTTGTAACATATGATAAAATATTATTCGAACGGTTTTAGTCAGAGGTGAATTACAAACAGCACATGCTCTTCTACACAGAAACGCAAAATGTACTGATCATTATTTTTACAAAATTAAACGTTTCACGTTAAACTTGTAATATACTAAGTAGTAATATACTTTTAAGCCTTCATAAAAGCCCATTAAATTGTTCGTTTAAGTTAAAATATATGTTTTTTTAACTAAGAATAACGTTTAAAAGTCATAATCTTTGACATAAATAATTTTTAGTAATAAAAAAATTACAGCTTTGTTACAAATAGTTGCTGTATGTCATACAAAGTCGTTACGAATGGTTAACAAAATTTCAAAACCTTTTTTTTCTGCCACTAAAATTAAATAATTCATGCGCGTCATTAAGATGAAGAATGTGTAAGTTTTACTTTGTGTCCAATAGGTTGGTCAGGCCGTGGCCCAGTGGTCTAGGCATCGGATCATGGCTAGCGTGTCATGAGTTCGATCCTAGTACCACTAAAGATCCTCCGTGTAGGGGAGCGATGCACGTTAAATCTGTCGAGAGCTCAAACGTCCTCCCGTTGGTGTGGTGTGGTAGTTAGAAGAGGGGGTGCCATCTCAGGAGTCGTCCGCGTCACTTGACCATGGGTCAAAATTACGCGGACCGTCGCCAAAAGCCCTCGTGTTGCTAATCAGTGCGACGTTAATGTTCTCTCACTCACCCAATAGGTTGGTCTTAAATTCTGTCTAGTTGAAACACTGACTTTTTTTATTGGCAGCAATAGGAGACGAGTTATAGAAAACAAATTATTCTTTTATGAATGTCAAAAGAATGATATTATAGGGCTGAGTTGTTTACTTCATGAATTAAGCGAATACACACAAGCATTCATCAAGTTTTCTTGTTTGATTAAATTTGAAATAACTTTATTACTTTTTTATCGATTTCTTTGATTTGGAAATAATTTAGTGGAACATGAAAAAATGTTTGAAACTCACGTAAGAAATTATATATTTTTTCTCATTAAAAATGATTTATTAATGTCTTCTGTCCACAGAAGCAATAACTTAAAATAAATTTGAATTGAGTTAAAAATAATATACCTCAGTGAGTGAGAATTATATTAAAGCAGCATTATATAAAACTGCACGAGGGCTACATAATATACCTCAGATTCAACAGTTAAAATTAATAAAACTAATTCATTTCAGTTCATAAAAATTATTGTGGAATAGTTTTTTAAGTTTTGATCAAACAAGAAAGAAAAAAAAAGGGCGAAACATTTTTAGTTTTCATATTGTAATTACATAAAAAAAACATTTTAAAAAATGATTAAGAGACAAAAGAAAATTAGTCACAGAATGATTAATAAATACGTTCCAATGTTCAACAGAAAATCCAAGGTTTTAGTGAACTATTTAGTGAAGAATGTTTTGAAAAATGTAAAAATTTAATTCCTACAAACAAAACTTCACACGTTGAGACGTATACTGTAAAAAAGAAAAACAATACTTTAACAGCTTTTTTTTTAATTGAGAATCTTTTGCATCCCTAAACGCAACTAAACTTTGTTTCAGCTTCACGCAATTTGTGAACATAAACTGCAGAAGAGCCTCAATTCCTTGCGTGATCCTTTCCTTAGTGCTCCACTGTCACGCGAGATACAAACGCACAGCATTGTCCAAAAAATATCATTATGACAAGCATTTATTTTACTTCGGATCTCATTCCAATACACCATTTGACTGATTTTGCTTGATATTTGAAATGTGTCATGGACTTTTCAGACTTTTCACATACCTTGTGTACGCAAAATATGCCAACTATTTTTACTAGCCTTTCTTTCTTTCATTTTTGCAATAAAAACGGCAATTTCACAAATAATACACAGCTGAAACAGAACGGGCGCTATTACCCGAAATGTATAAGTTTGAAATCGACTGTTTCTGGTATAAACAGTTGATAACAATTAGGTTTTCTCGTAGATCTTAAACTGCAGAAAAACACCGAAGATATGTGACACAAAGTCATTTATATTAAAGAAATATTTGAAAGAGGTGCATTTGGGTATTCAGCATTGTGAACGAATGATTGTTACACCTTTTAGAAGTTCTTGAGATAGTAGTGATCTCATCGGCACCCACAGAGATTCGCACAACAAGCTCTACTAAGTACAGAAGTTTTATTTCTCATCCTCTATTCATTATATTTAATATGACTTAATAGTAAAAAAACTAGTTAAATTCGGAGCTCAAGAGAGCATAGAGGTCAAAGTACATGCCTCTTACTGGATATACATCATGTTTAAAAACTGTGAAATAATTGTCCCAGAAACTTTCAGCTAATAATTATTTACGCCATTTAAAAATAAGATCATTTGTGATTTGCATTTTTTTGGAACTAAAAACAGATTGCAATTTTAATTCGAAGGCAAATATTGTTCGTATATTTTTGAGAACTACAACCTTTTTTTTTCATTGGAAGACTCCAAGAACTTTGTTCTAAATTTTTATTAGATTCAAAAACCTTACGATACCTTATATTTTTTCTCAAATATTTCTGATATTAAAATATATTCCCTAGTTTCCTGAATTGATTAATTGTTTGGTTTTGTTTTAGCAAGAAAGGTAATTATCCCAATTTTTAATGACTGAGATTAACAATAAAAAAAAGTAGCTCTAAGTATTATTTTTGTGAATGTTAATATTTTACATTTGACTGAATATTTTGCAACATAGCGCCATTCCAGAAACGTGATATAGTTTCATTTAACTTCCATTGAAGTAATGCAAAATAAATAAACAATTCAATTAAGGCATTTTTAATAAAAAAGATGTCGGACGCTGTTAAATGTTTCAATTTAAAATGTATTATTTGGTATACATAAAGGCAAATTTCATGAAAAAGTATTATTTTTATAATTCAGAAAAATAGTTGACTTCGCATAAAAAAGCAAATTGTATCAATGTTAGTTATGTCCTATGTATCAGGAAAAGGTTACAATATCAACTTACCCAGACAGAGGGCGCTAAACACGACTAGTTTCAACATCTTGCACTTGATGCTCGTTTTCTTTCACACTTCTGAAAGTTTCACATAGCTTTCATCTGACACTTTGGGTCGACATAACTGCAATGGGAAATAAATTACATTAAAAACTTTAAAATAAAAGAATTTTTAAATACAAAACTAGAAACAAAATTATGTGTCATATATTTTTTTTATAAAATTAAAAAATACAACGAAAATCAACGTTTTCACACGTTTTATGATTATTTTTCATATTTTTAAAAGATTGAATAATTTAATTTTGTTTTATTTTAGAAACACATTTAAATCAAAAAATAAATTTGAACCTCCAAATTTTTCCGATTAATAACAATTTTTTTTTATCATCATTAAAATCCACAGCCATTAATGAATTTTTTTCTGGGAAAATAATTAAAGTCGTTAAAATTATTACTCTTTAATAAATAATTAGGATCGTTGCAAAAGCGTTGATAATGAAATTCTTTTGTTTTTGATTTTTGCCATATTTTGAGACACATACACAATCTCCAGATTATATTATTAGATATGATTACGACTGATGATATAAATACTTACGAAATAAGTCAGGTACGACGTTTCTCAAACTAATATTTTAAAACCAAACAAAACCAACAAATTTAAAATAAAAATAAACGATACATATTTGTAAACACTCATATTCCAATTTCGCCAAACGATGCAATATTTCGCCTATAAGATATTCCTATAATACATTTTGATGGGTGAAAGTTTAGCTGGGATTACGCTAACTTTTATGAACGATCGTATTCTATTCATGTGTCGCCAAACAATTATATATAAAATACATATTTAACAACAAAATCTGTACACAAATCCTGATATTGCCGCCCATCCGGTATAGTGGTCAGTGAAGCTGACTGCGGTGCCTCAGGGACTGGATTCGAATCCCGGAGAAGGCATGGATGTTTGTGTTGTAATCCTTTCTTCTGTCTGTGTTGTTTACCCCCGTGTTATACGTTCGGTGGTGCACGGGGTTTATAAATGTTAAAAAAAAAAATCCTGATATTGTTTTTTACAAAACCAGTTGGTAAAGAGATTTAAAACCAAACCAATGTTATATATATATATATTATATATATATTATATATATATAATACATTTGTTTTTTGGAAATTCTTTTCTTATTTTAAATTTTGTTTTCTTCCACTTTTACGTTATATTTATTTCCTCAGCGAATATCCAGTTAATAAAAAAAACAGTGTTTTGGATGCACTGTAGTAGTATTCTCAATGAACGAGTTTATTTTAAATATCTATGAAAAATAATTTTCAACAAGCTTTTCGACGAACTAAGGAACTATCTAGACATTGAGAACTTGTAAGTCTTAACACTTTTTTTCCTGGTTCGATGTATATATTTTAAGAGATATTTAATATAGATATAAGAAATATATATTAGTTTATTGGATTTCATAATTATCAAATCAGTAATCGAAAAATAGTGTTAACAGAGATCAAGTTCCAATGAAAATTCTCTTTTAATCATTACTCCATTTACATGGATTCATTTTAAAGTGTCTGATCTTTCAGAAACCCATCACAACTTTGATAAATCACATAAAAACACAAATCCAACTATTCCATAATGTAGTTCCTTTCATATCAGGAAAACTTACATGAAGTTATGTAATAAGCATTTCTACAATGCGGTAAAAAATTTGTGAGATCAATAAATAAGTCTCAACAAGTAGTATATTTTTATTTCATTCACTGTTCAACTCACACATTGTTTTTTTTTTAATAAATTATTCTTATAAATGGTGGGAATGCTGTATTTTACAAATATTTATTTCATAAGATTTATAAAAGTTTTTGACTATGTTTAAAAGGAAAATATCCTGCGCGCGCGTTCTTAATAATCTAAAAGTCTAAGCCATGCAGAATATAATTATTTTCACACTCTATATGTGCTTTAAAGCCTGCATTATCATGACGATAATATTTATTTATAATCATCCAAGCATTTAGTTATTGAAGTGCAAATATCTATCGAAATGTTTCGAGGTTTAATATGATATTTTTCATGGCTCGGTTGACCACACTTGGTGCAAATAAAAGGAACATTTACATTTATTTATATTCATAACTTTTGGATAAACAAATGCATCGCCAGTTCTTTTCTTTCATGAGCCACTTCGATTTTTCATAAATCCGGTTATAGGGTATTATTTTGTTTGTTTGTTTATGTGTATAAACTATACAAAAAAAGGAAGAAGGTGAATCGATTTTTTTTTGCAGTGCTTATTGTTATTTTTAAAATTTGAATCTATTAGCCTTTATTTATTTTCAATGGGCTACATTCCTATGACGTCACAGTCACATGATAAATGCAATTAGTTCATAAATTCATGTGACGTCATAATCGCGGGACAGATTCGTTGTGTTTCTAGCCAATCGGTTCTATCGTCTCATTGTTGTCAGCGTTTGAATTTTGCAGAAATTTTCTTTTTAAAGTATGCATTTATGTTAATAACAACACACATAGACAGAAAAAAAACATTTGATTTAAAAGTTTAAATTTATAAATTTAAAAAAAACTTCTAGAAAAATCAACAAATTTACTTTTGTGTTTCAAATTTGATAACAGTTACGGGGTTATAAAAACATAATAATAAGGTTTTCGTTCTCGAAACGGGAAAAGTACAAGATATAAATAGCTAAAACAATGTCCACCTGAAAACTAAAAACTGCTAGCTGATAGGGATTTCTGATATGATAATTGTACCTTCTTTACAAATGACGTTAAAATTTACTACCAAGTCACAAATTTTCCATATTTCTTAATGAGAAAACATTGTTCCATGTTATCATTGTGGTCATGTTGACCAAGTGGTCGTAGTCTTAGATTCATGGTCAGCTTTGTTTAATTCAAGTTGTGGGTTTGAAACCTGGTAATAATGAAGCTCTTGATAATTGTTGAAGCCACAAAACAATTAAAATGAGATAAAATTCCAAAAATAAATAAACTATTGCAACTTTTTCTTAACACGTATTACTACAATTAAATTTCTCTAATTAAACTGAAGAAAATAATATCAAAATATAAATACGAATAAAAATACATAAGAAATATAATTCTATAAATCAAAGCTGACTTCCATTTTTGCTCGCTCTGAAAAAAAGTCGTTTGCACATTCGTCAGTGACTCAGAATTAGAATAATTAATAGCAAATACAAATCTCAATTCTTTTTTTATGAATGTAATAAATATTAACTTTCTCAGAAAAACAAATTTAAACTTTTATGCTATTCAAATTATTCTAAACACCAATCAGAGACGAATTAAAAATTTGTACCAGTTACTAACGAGAGAGGTGGGAGGGAGTTAGTAATTATCATGACTAATGTCGACACAATTGAATAAAATGACGCAAAGGAGAGTTTGGAATGATAAAAATTATTACTAATCACTTCATAGCAACACACAAGCAACTGCGCACTGTTATTAAAACTTTTTTACTTTGATATCAGCATTCTATAAATTTTAAAAATATGTTTCTAATTGATTTCATTGAGCACAGAGCAAATCACAGCTGTGGACCTGATCATGATTAATTACTGTCGAACTTTCTCAGATGAAGTAAAAATGAATCGAAGCTTTCGATAAACAACTAATCACTACACAGCCTCGGAATATGGGTCATCGCTCTTTGCAATTAATGTGTCTGTTTGTAACCTAAATATTGCAGGAATGGTTTTTTTAACTCTGGAATTAATAAAAAAAAAGGGGGGGGGACACACACGCACACGATAAGATGAATGATATTCTATGACCCTGAAATGTACTTTCTGGTCATTTTAACTCAGAGAAACTAGAATAATATTAATGAACGTTAATTTCTCTCTCTCCGATTAATTTCAACATCTTTTTAGAAATGACACCATCATTACGCAATTAATGTGAAAACGAATAATATTAGAGATGATGTGAATATATAACAATACATCGCTGATGGCAGTAATGTGTTTAAGCTTAATCAATCGGGTTCATGAACTGGTGGTGGCTAAGGTCCTACTCACTTTATTTTAATCAATACAATTACGCATCAATATAATAAAAATAATAAACAACATTTAGGTACATCGAAATTTGATCAAGTTCTTACACATTAAGGCTAGAAGAAAATATTGAAACACACCAAATTATACTTAACAAAAATGATTTAGAATAACGGAAATTACGATCAGATGACGAAGTCGGCAAGGAACTGTCAGCCTTCTTTACTTTGTAACTGACAATTTAAGCCCTACACATTATTAAAAAAATACTTCAATCAAGTAAAAACATCTAAATTATATAACTTGATTTTCTTTTAAATTTAAAAATTTTAAATAAATACTTTATTGTTAGAATATATTTTTTAAATTAAGCTCACTACTGGTAAAAGCAGGTGTGAATCAGAACAAAAACGAAATAAAAACGTTATTTGTAGCTGAGATTAACTAAACAATTGGTCTGTAGCTAAAATGTGAATCCTCTTGGTAGCTAATATATATAACATTTAAGCCCTAACATTATAAAAATATATTTTCCAACATAATAGTACTTTCCATAGCAAACAATTTAAACGAAGTGTTAAGTTTAAAAAACAGACATGTGTTCTGAAACTAAGCAAGTAAAATAAAATTACCTTTAATATCGATTTATTTTGCTTTAATATCATTGTATTATGTGCTAATATTACAAATAAGATTTGAATAAATATAACATTTCAGACCTAAAAATGATTTATACGCCTTCTGATTTGTATCTTTGCTTTCTAAATAAATATAAGGCAAGAGCAGTATAAAATTATGGTTCTTTTTAATACAATCATATCATTGTAAAAACTGTATTTTGTTCAGTATGATTCGAAAAATATTCATAACTGATAAACATTGAAATCATTAAGTTAAAAGTAAAATATGTTATTTTATTTATTGTAATTTACAGCAATTATTCTTAAGAGTTATTGAAGAAATCGTGATTCTAAATGGCAAAAACTGTAATTTTATATTCCCATCAAAATTTAGGCCTAAAAAGTTGACAATAATCTTCAGCGTACCGAAATAAAAGAAATATTCTAAAAAGTAATACAATCAAAAAGTGAATAATTTAGAAATTTCTTATTGAAGTATTCTATTATTCTTATTTCTCATGTCCAAAGTAATGAACGAAAACTGAACACCCTTGATTTTCCCATAATCACAGCATTTTTTTCTTTACTTGTAATTATCCATTGTTTTCTTAAAAGTGAATAAATCAATCAGTTTTTAAATAAAATAATACTTAAAAATAAAAATGACATCATTTCAGGATTTTAACCCTATGTTTTGGCATTTAGTTAAAATTACTTAATCGAAATTAGTAAACATTTTGGAAGCGAATCTATTTTGAGAAAAAGGCGGGGGAAACATTTCAGGATAAACATAAATTTAAAAAAACAAGCTTCTAAATTACACCATAAAGCACAGAAAACGAAACGAACTCTTTAAATGGAACAGAAAACTAACCTATTTTTTATTCCATTCTACGAAACTGTTTCAGGGTTCCAATCAATATTCTAAGATGCCATTCGTTTTCACATAACCTCGATCCAGACCACCTATACACATTCTCTCTTTTATTCCATAATATTATTACAATGAATCATTCAGATCGAATTATATCAACATTTCCTCTCGAAAAGCTACTCCTCGTTTATTTTGATTTTATGTTTGGGAAAAATAAAAAAAGGAGGAAAAAATGAAATTCTTTTTTTCCCACCTGGAAATCATTATCATTGCTTTATGTTCATTTTGTCCAAGCTTTTAAGCGTTCTGCATGAAATGATACGAGTCCTACGAGTGCAATTATTTGTGATACTGACACATAAATAGCCTTGATTTGATTCGAGTTTTTTTTAAATATAAACTTGGCGAGTAAATGTAATATTTTAACAGTACATTGTAGCTTCATTTTGCAAGGTAAAATTTTTTGTGATAAATCATTGCAATAAAACGAATCTAAAAATCAAATAAAATAATAAATATATACTGTACTTAAAATTCTATTTCATTTCTAACAGACATGCTTTGACCTTATTGTAACATAACAAAACATGACAATTAGAATTTTTATCGAAGATAATTAACAAAGCGTAACTAATTTAGAAAAAGCCATTTCTACAGCGATTAACTATTCGGTTGATAATTTATTTATCTTAATTAGTGTGCAGTTACCTTAATTAGTAAGTAATAAAGTGTGCTTAATTATCAAGCACACTTTATTATTTATTGACAAAAGGATTTCATAAAACATATTAGCCAACTGAAAGTTCTATATAAAATATTCGAAAAATTTTCAAAAGATTAATTTTGCAAGCAATGTATGGAAAAAGTGTGAATATAATGACGATTGAAAACATTTTTTTTCACAATATTTGCATTATAATTTCATACAAATTTATTTCATGAGTTGTTTGGGGACAATTACTGGATTTTTTTTAAAGTTTAGTTTCCCTATTCTTCAAATGTTTTTATTCAACTCGCGGAATACATACATTTTCAAATTAATAGCCTTTTGTCTATGTTCTTAAATTGTTAGTAACAAAGTAACTTTTTCGACTTAAGAAATGTCAAAATATTTCAGAAATTAATAAATTGTTTTTTTTTTTAAAATTTAGAATGGATTACTTAATTGTTATTATAAGATAATGGGGGTTCACAGAATTTCTCAGTTTGGTTTTGATAAAATGAAAGACAAAATCCTCTGGGGAAAACTAGAACGAAGAATAGTAAAAGTAAAAGATTAAAATCAAGAATATTATTCAGTTTTCGATTAAGAAACTCCTTTATTTTTACATAAAAAGTCTTGCTATTTGAATGAAAAATTTTTAATCATGGTTTCTTATTTTCTACAATAACCTTTCCGAATAACTATGCATTATAGACTCAAAAACATTCTGTCGAAAATAATTATTCATTTAAGAATTTTTTTTAAAAATATAATCTATACCATTATTTTCTCCTTATTCTGAATTTTTTTTTTATTTCGAAGTGAACAAAAGGAAACTGAAGGGTCACAGTAATATTTTCCTAGGTACAAATAATTTCTTTTATGGAAAAAAGAAATAAAATGGAAACATTACATAGCAGAAGAAAATTGAATGATTCGACCATGAGAAAGGCAAAATCGTAGGCGTATTAATAATGAAATACTTCATCTATAGAGGAATGAAAAATAACTTTTTCTCACTTCAGTTGTAAAAAAAAAGTGAAATAAACAAAGGGACAACAATGATACTATCATGTTTTATGCAATAGATGACATAAATTTGAATTGTTCTCACTTACCGGAACTCGGAATTTAAACTAGACTTACTTTTGTGTTGTTTTTAACAACCTTGCGCCTTTCACATGTTTTTTTATATGAACCGGAGCTTTGTATCAGAGCACAGCTGACGATTTTAAAATCTCATCATTAAAAATCGTCTGCAAGTTTCTTAAAAAGTTTTAATATTTCGAGCATGTGGCGTTCTAAATCTCAGTCAGAGCTTTAACACAATTATTTATTTTCCTAAAAAAAAATATCCAATCGGAGGTTTTTAAAGCTCTTAAACATTTTGCCATCAAAAGGTTATTAATTTGTCGAACTATTACGAGATTTTATGAGATCAACTACGCGTTTTAGACCGAGCTAGAAGCGGTCGTCCGTGCTTGGTGAAAACACCACCTCTCGTCAAATCAGTCAGGGTGTGAAGATAAAATTCGTGTCGAGAGGAGACTCTTTTTGCTATGCACATGTACGATGTAGAACAAACAAAGTACCACATAATAAACGAAGACCCTAGATTGTGAGGTTACAGAAGAAAAACTGACAATTTTCTTACACGGGGATTTTCTTTAAAGCGCCAGAGGTACCTCAAAGCAAAAGCATTGCTACTACGACATGATCATAACGTCCACAGACGAATTCTGTTTAAGGATGAGAAACTTTTTGATGTTGAAAAAATCTTTAAGCTGCCAGAATGACCACGTATACACAAGGAATGTCCAAGAAGCTACAGAGAAAAATACGTGCTGAGTGTTCATCATCGAGCTTATATAATATTTTGGTGTGGTGTCAGCCATAAATGCGTCATATAGATTCCTTTTTGCAAGAAAGCACGGAAAAGTTTATCAAGACACATAAAACCAATAGTTACGCTCCTAAACTTAAACCTGTTAAATGTAAGCGATTGGACTTTCCAAACAGACTCTGCTCCTGGTCGTGATTAAAAGAAGTCCTAATGGTTTTGATAGAGAATGTGCCGGACTTCATAGAACACAGTGATAGGCCACAGTTCAGTTGTCTCAATTCAAATCCACTAGACTCTAAATTGTAGTCAATGTTAAAAGCAAAGAGGTTCTAAAAACGGCACCAATAAGAACAGTTCTAAAAGCACTTTCAAGAAAATCGGTGATGTAAATTCCGATGGAAGTAGTGTTTGTCTTGATGAACGATTGACTAAAGAGACTTAATGCCTAGGTGAAATCTAAAGGTGATCTTTTCGAACAAAAGATGCATTATGTTAAATTTAACGGTTAAATAAAACTAAGAAGATTTGGTTTTAAATTTGACTACGAAATTTTTTAACTCATTTATAATTGTATCATGACACCATTAGGCAAAACATAACGCACAATGATTTTTTCTTTAACAAATAGGTAAGACATTTAAACTCATTTAGGAACAATAAGGAATCTACGAATTTAAACAATAGTAACTTTATTAGCATAGATTTCATCATGTAGTTTGAATTCCTAAAAAAGAGCACTCATTTGCTAGAAATAGCTTTAACACTAATTCAAACTGCTAAACTGATGCGTACAAAAATAATTGTTGCGGTAAATCCCGATGATGAAATAGGCGTTAAAAAGAATTCTTTTGGGATAAAGAAAATGAAACCTTCTTTTGTAATATTGTAATTAAAAGGATCCTGACTCAATGAGGCGGGATAATTTGAAGCAATCAACCTACTTTTAAGAATCTTTTGAGAAAGGCTTAAATGTTTCGAATTAATGTGAAAAAACATTCTTTTCAACAGCTTTTAAGCGAAAAATAGAAACCAAACGATTATCTTGAGTACAATTAAAATATTCAATTTGCAATTAAGTATTGCTGAAGTGGCAACATTCAGATACTTTGCATGCGCTTTAATTAACACATGTTTTAAAATGAGAAATTATGAAAGTAAAATTCACGCCTTAATTATGCAAAAATAAGAAAGAATAGTTTTTAAAAAATATTTGAAACTATGTATATAATTAGGAAATGTTTTTTTCCTGATACAAACGAAAACTTTTAATTCTTGTTTTTCTATACAATTCAATATGTGTGTGTTTATGTTCTTATTTAAAGTACTATAAAGGTTTTTAAGATAAAAGACTAATTATAATAAATGATAAAACAGACAAATTATAATTTTAATTTGTTAGGAAGTTTAGGGTTTTAAAAACATACTTATTTTCGAGTTCATTCTTTTTAATTATATATTCGTAATTATGTTGCAGAAATGTTTTTTCCATAGGTTTGCTGTTCTAAACCTTTTATTAAACTTAATTTTTTCTTAATATTAAAAAAAATTCCCACACTTTACAATAGGAGATATAATTGGATATATCAGAATTATTTTTCGAGCATAGTAATTTAAGATTTTCAAATTAAAAATAAAGGAAAACTCGTTCAAAATTGCTATCAAAGGGGAGGAAAATGCTTTTTCACTTTATAAATTCAAGAATTTTTATTTAAAATTACCTACCATTCTTGATTGCAATGCAAAATAATTATTGAGCATTTTATTGGAGTTGTTTTTAAAACATGTAACCGGACTGAAACTTTCTGGAAAAATCAATATATTTCATCTTTTAGGTATACATACACTACACACAGATTTTTCTACGAATTGAATAAAACGTGTGAAAAAAATGTATAATGAAAGTTTTAAATAAAAAAAATTTTTAATTTTCGTAACCTCAATTTCCAAGCGAAATAACATAACCTCAACAAACTGGTTCTATACCGTTTTAAAAGTTATCAAATGTTTAATTTGTAAAATCCAAAATGTTTTTCAAACATTTTGAAATAAATGTCTTTAAATCTTGAATATTTAGATGAAGTGGTTTCTTAAAACTAGAACTAATAACATTATTATTAGAATAAGAATGCAATAAAAACTACAGAATTTTTAATACAAACATCCTTATATTTATGAAATAATGACTTTAATTAGAATTCCTTTTGAAAACACTGAATGCTTCAACAAATTGCAATTATTCTTTGTTTAAGAAATTCAAAAATTTTGTTCTTAATTGAATGTAATGATATGTACAATACATTTTTTTAATTTTGCAATTTAAGCTCAAACATTTTATAAATTATGTCATTTGCATTCTTTGAAATGATTCATCAATTTTTTAATTGCACAATCATAATATAGGTTTCTTTTAGAAAAAATTGTATTTGTGATTAACGTGTTGATTGTAATAAATTTTTAAATTGAAGAAAATCCAAATATCTTTCTCTTTATGTTTAAATTTGTTATTTCAATAATTTCTTGATCAATTTTTGTAAATGCCAAGTTTAAAACTTATTTGAATTAATTTTGAAAAATTTCTTATAAACTTACTTACTTACTCTTACTAGGAGAAAAAAAGTTTTTTCTTCTATTTTTGAAATAAATTGATAATAATTTCTTACAGGAAAGCTTTTATAGAATCTTTTACATTTTTGAAACAAAAAGTAAAATAAATAAAAAGAAAAAAATTTTGAAAAAAAATTACTTTTACGCCTGTAAATAAGTAAGAAAAACAAATTTTAGATTATTTATTATTATTTTTTCACAAGTACTTTGATTTTTGTTTTCAAAATAAACACTGAATGAATGGAAAAATATTACCTTTAGTTTGATTTATGAAAAACAAAATCTAACTTGTAAAGTGTTTTACAAATACATTTCTTTTAACAAATATGCAAAGAAACCATATTCCGCGATCTATAATTTATTTGTTCAAGCAATCAATTGCATATTGAGATAAGCTTCAAATGAATATTCAAGAATACTCATATGCCTTAGAATAATAATAAACTTATTATTTTCGTCTCTTTTAGCGAGTGGAAATTACGAAATAAATGACTTTATCATCAATACGGCTTAATCAGAGATATATAGCTAAAGTGATATTGGATGATAAATATAGTTAAAATATGAAACAGAAAAAAAAATCTATTTTGAAAAATACTTAACAATGACGTTCATTTTTTTAAAAAAATACTTTATCGTGATTTACATTTCCACGATCTATTGGAAAAGTACTTTAAGAAATTATGAAATATTAGAGAGAAAAGAGTAATTCTTTAACATATTTATGATTTCAATTTTTTCGCCCAAAATCACATTTGTGATTCGCATTTTTTTTCTACAATATCATGATATAATAAATTGTAATGAAAATAAAAAGGCAGCAAGATCATGAATAATAAATTTAAGCATAAATGTAATATAATTAATCCCTACTAATTTTTTTAATATTTGAAAAAATTCGATACATTAAATAGCGGTTTAAAATCTAGTTAATACCTGGAGAATATCTCAGATTATGTAAAAAGTTCCAGAACAATTAGTAAAATTCTGAAGAATGTAATAAAATTCTAATACACTCTGAAAATGCTACTTAGAATATTCTAGAAAACAGAAGCAGTCGTAACTTAATTTCTTCAGATATTGAAGATTAACAAATATTTTTAGTTTTTTTCCGTAAATGCAAACAATTTTACTTATTTAAAACTATCATGGAAATTTTAACGATATATAAAAAGAATATTTTCCACATGAATGATTTCACGTGATTTATGCTCAGAATATATCTCTCCCTTACAAATCAAAAGAAATAAATTTTACAAAAGATATCCAACAAACGTAATTTAAAATCTTTACAATGGTTAAACTTTTTAAAAATTACCACATATTACTTATTAAGTATACACTTACAGAAAACAATATTATGTACTTAAATATTAACCTCATACCGGCAATTTATCGCAAAAGATTTTACTAGTTGTGGCAACCTATTTCATTTTGAACCTAGAAAAAGTTTGGTTATAAATAATAACAATAACAAAGTTAGAAACCTCACGCTTGCTTTTGCCTATGTAAATTGAAGAGATATGCCTAAAACCCTTTTAGGAAGAATTACATTCAATTATCCACATCAAAACTTACGGAACACAATTTTTCTTTCTTTTCACAGCTTAAACGATTCTATCCCTCAATTTTTTTTGAACATCTGAAAATAAAACAACCTTAAATGATACCTTAAATTATTTTAATTCTTTGATATCTATTAAGGAATCATCAATAAAGAATCATTATTTAATAATAATATTTTTTTGCTGGAAAATTTGGAAAAAATAAATCTTTTCTTTCTTTCTAAAGATATTTCTTTGATATTCTAATATAGCATTTCTCTGGTACAGTATTTAAATTCAAATTTCTCTTAAAATTGAAATGAAAAAAATACATTCTAAATTATTTTTAACGAAAACTTGCAAATCATCAAAAATCGTTTTGTATATACAATCTAATAAATAATTATTCTTCTCGAACGAATACGAATAAATTCTGAATAATACGATTTTATTCTGTGTTCTCTTTGAAAATATAATTATTTTAACGACATAAAATAAGAATAAAGAAAAATTTATGGTGCTGACTTTCAATTAACAATAAAAATAAATCCAATAAAATCCTCTTCTAAATATTCATAAAGCAAGAAAATCAGTTTGACAAATCGTTTTTCAATTGAAGGTTTTTTATTGGAGTATCCTGGAATCAGAATGACAAAGAAGCGGAACTCGGAAAAGTTGAATAGAAGCGATTTTCTGTTGAGAGTTCTAATGCATTCATTAAAATCATGAATCACTTCAACTTATGGATAATTTGAGCGAAAGCTTTTAACCTTTTTTAAAAGATAGTTAGGCTTACAAACGCAGCACTGACAAGTTTACAAATGGTCCGAAATGCAGCCTATCGAACATTATTTCGAATTTTGTACTTCACAAGTGAAAAGCACTATTTTTAAGCAAAAACTAAGACACCCGTTCTGAAAAAGTCTGCTCATAATGCTTCAGACATTCATAAACATAGCGTAATTGAATAGCTAAGTATTTAAGAGTTAAATTTAAAATTCAGATAATTGACTTAGTTATGTTGCTTTGCAAAACTGCGATCATATTCACTTTGACAAGGTTTTTTTATCCTCTGAACCAGAAAAAACATTCCAAATTAATATATTGACAATATAGCGAAATATTATTCTATCCTGACGAAATTTTGACCCTGAAACAAATATAATAATCAACTGTAATGCAATTAATAACATCTTAAATAAGCTAATTTTCTGCGAATAAAATCTCAGGCAAACGCCCTTATTTAACTTCTATAGGCTGTTGCCAAACTGAAACATATAAATTTATGAGGCATCCTCTCTATGTTATCACGATACTTAATAAAGTTCATCGTCTGAATCTATCCGCATTATTCTTTTCGGAACACTCTAAAACGTCTTGAAATCATTTCATTTGATTTCTATTCAGTTAGAATGAGAAGAAAAGAAATTTAAAAAAACCTATCATTTAAAAAAACACTGTAACTCCAACGCCTCAAAAATTCTACATCATAATCGACAAACCTAACGTAACCGCAGTGCATTTTCGTTGCATAACAACTCCAACGGAATAAAACCTACCTCGTGGTATCCTTGATGGAAAGAAAAAGCTTTTTCCTTGGTTCGCACACAACTTGGAGAACTAACACAGAGAAAAGATGTGGATGCTGAGAGAAAGAGAGGGAATGACACGAGAGAAGGAAGGCGTTCTACTTTTTATAGGTCCAAAGGGGAGAGGCTCTCTCGATGGCCTACTTGCCTGCCAGCCCGGAACGACATGGAAAGTGAGAGAGATAGAGAGAATCTTCTGAGTGGAGAAAGGTAAGAGGGTACGACAGCCCTCCAGAAAACGCTGGGTCAAAGTCACTTTTCTCTCTCTAGATCGGAATTCCGATTGGGTTTCAATGGCAAAAATCCCCACCAACAGGAAATGAATGACAGGTTTTATTAGTCTTAACCCAATGAACAATTCACTTACCTTCCCAGATTAAGTGTGAGTCAATTAAGGCAGATATGAAATAATATTTGCAATCAAGTATGATTCATTTATATATAATTTATGTTGTGTTTAATATTGTATATTTGCCTTTATATAAAGTTTTTAAGAGAAGTGGTGAAGGAGAATTCTTGTCAAGAATGTAATATTCTTTGCCGATAAAGATGAAAAACATAAGTATGTGAATCAGACTTGGAATTAAAAATTATCAGAACAAATAACATTAGGGTGAGTTCAATTTTTTTTCCTTCGAATTTTCAAAATCTATCTATTTGGAAAAGAGGCTTTCTGGTATACAGACGAAGAGAAAATAAAGTAAAAAAACTAATTTTTATGAGGCTTTCTGGTATACAGACGAAGGGAAAATAAAGTAAAAAAACTAATTTTTATGTTAAATCAGTGGCGTAACGGAGAATATTAGGTCCTCCCCCCTGCAAAGTCAGGTTTGGGGCCCCAAGCAGCATTTTACAAAGTGTATGTACTTGGTGTGAGTCAGGCTTTGGCCACCCTAGAATCCTGCCCTCCTCCGCTATGCGGGGGTGTACGTTACATGACTGTGTTAACGACTGCCACAAAGGGAGTGAGGCTTAAATATTTAAGCTTTTTTTATTTAATAAAAATTCAAAATAATTTCTGTTAAAGAAAAACAGGTATTATAGGACATTTTAACATTTATTCCGATGGAGGGGGACACTTACTAAATAGATACACATCAAGTACAATTTTAACAGCTTCTTTAGTATTAAATATTTTTTTAAAAATATTTAATACTAAAGAATAATTTAATTTAATAATATAAAAAATTAATACTTGTCCAAATGACAGAGCATGATAAAGTGGAAGACGGAAAAACTTGAATTGGACTGATTCGACGGTGTGTGTGGTGGGGGGGAGGTAGAGCTAGGGTTAAGAAATTTTACAATGTACATTATACTAAATGACCCCCTCCAGGGTATTTCTGGGGGGGGGTCACAAAGCTCTCTCCTTAAATGTTAAGAATTCCCTCTTTTACGGACTCTGAAAGGCCTCAAGGAAAAATTGAAAAATGTGTCATTCTAGACTCATTTAATTAGCCACAATGAGAAAAACTACTAAAATATGTGTTTCGATCAAGGATGTTGATCCAGTTTCTTTATTGCTTGGAACTACATAGCCATTACTGCATCGTAATATTTTTAAAAAATAGTAGAAACGCATGTGCAAAGATTAAGAGCTGAATTCATAGTACGTTAATACGATAACGATTGCATTGTTTTAAAAGTCCAGGAAAGGGTGTTCAAAATCTTGGGAGGGGGAGGGAGAAATTTATAGATGATACATAAAGGGAGCTAAGGTGATAGAAAGTTCAAGAATTGCTAATTTGTATTGGGAAAAGTAATTATATTTTGAGTCTACAAATCATCTAACCAAAATTAAGTATTTTTCCATTTTATCGAAAATTTAACCCCTTGGGGGCAGTATTAAATTTTTTAAATAATTTTCCCCCTAATCTCTCTTCCTGCCATAGAACATCTTTTCCACATACGTAAGATCCGATTAATAATATTTTTTCTCCATGTAACAGTGATCCATCCTAGGGATAACATGACTCGTGTCAAAGTAATTATTAAATAATGGTGTCCTTAACGATTTACCATGGTGCGATTTACGCAATTTTTTTTTTAAATTTACTGATTTATATAATTGTTTTTTTGGTTGTTTCCTATGTGTATGCATGATGTAAAATAAATTTGGCACTCAAAATTTCATAAAAAGCTAACCATTTAATTTTTAAGGGAAAAACTAGAAACTTCTGAAGTGATTTTAAAATGCTACTCCTCCTACAAAAATTAACGTACATATACGAAATTTGATTTACGAGTACATCAAACTATTCATAACAAAATTTGGTATAGGTTTGGTGATAATATGATTGGTATTCATACAATACTTCTTTTTATGAATGCTTATTGAAAATTCCTTAAAAATGTTGTAAATTCTACATTCAATTATTTTTTTAAAAAATAAGTATTGCTTTGATTGAAAAATGCATAGCAAATTTTATTCCGTGCACTATTAGCAACAAGTGAAAAGAATTTCCAAGTACTAGACACAATAGAATAAAAAGCCTTAGCATTTTAAATGAAGACAAACTAGTTATTTTATCTTTCTCCGAGATAAGTCAGTTTAAAGTTTTGATTTGCCATTGGGATGTGAATAAAAAAAGACGTAAAAGTTATCACAACTCTGAATTTTTTAATCTTAGAGCTTTAAAATTTGGTTAGTTTGCAGAAAAGTATAAAAAATAATTTAGGCTAAAACAAATTCGATTTGATTTTTTGATCGATTTTGTCAATTGAATCGTACTGTGTCCTCTTAATTAAGTATATAAACTGTCGGTATCATCAATATTACACTAAAATTCCTCCCAATAGCTTTGTTAATATTCTAATTGCAATTGGGAAGTAATGGAGTAGGGCATTAAAGTTTGCTTTAAAATTTTTTAAAGCTTTCATTTTAAAAATAAATATTTTAAAAGGGCAAAAACAAGAAAAAAATATCCTTTAAAATAAAAAGGGCGAATTAATTCTTTGGAATTTTAAATCTTTCAAAAAGAAACCCTTTGTGTGTGATTTTTTGAGAAAAAGTATTATGCAGTATTTTTTTTTTTTAATTTTTCGTTTTTCCTTGAAACTTAACGAAATATTCCATAATACAAGACATCAATTCAACCAACTCTCATTGCAATCATATTTTTAAGGACCTCTCATAATTATTGCTGTACAGCTTATTGTTGTGGTACAAAGAAATGATTAAATAATTTTTGAAACCCGGAATATACGTGCTATTGTAGCAAAACATATCATTGAAATATTTGCTCAGTTAACTCATTTTACATAGCTATAATAAATCATGTAAAGTTTTTCAGTTCTTTTTGAAAATTTAAATTACTGCGGCTTCCTTCATGGAAAATGTAATTTTTTTGTTGCTATTCCATTTCGTACTTAAATAAATATGTAGTTTATTGACACATTCAAACGTATATATTTTTCGTGTAATAAATACTTTTTTTGAGAGTTCACGCCTATAAGTTGTGGTATTCTTGCCGAAAAGAACCACAAAGTAAGAATATCTTTCTCTATTTCAGCATTTTGAATCAATTGTGTTAGTTTTTCTGTAAAGCCTTCTCTGAGATAGTTATTCTCACTATTTTTCACAAGTACTGCATTTCACTTCATTATTCAACATTCTTATATTTTTTCTTTTCTTTTTAAACTTCTTAAATATTTGTTTTATTTTCAACGCAAAATAAATAAATATTCAATATTTGTAAATATCCCATTCTTCGTAAAAACTACTGTTTTTTTAAAAAAATTATTAGCTTAACAAATTAAATTAATTTAAGAAAACAGTAGTTTTAAAAAAAGTTATCCACACGAATGCTTTTGAAAAGCTGATCTTTTTATAAAAAATTAAAAAATCGAGTAGTAATGTTTAGGCAATACACGATCGTCCAATCTAATCTTTGCCATGAATCTGAAAGCATTTTGGAACTTTGTAAATACAAATTCTGAAACTTTAATCATACGAAGATGTATAACTCCAGAAAATAATGATTGATATTTTTTTTAAAATTTAACTACTACACATACAGTAATGAAATTTAGTATGCATGTTTCTTTTGTTGAATTGAAATCCGATGAGGACGGGTCAACCGGAAATAGACTCTCAAAGGGGTTCCGGTGGGCCATAATGATAAAAATCCATTTTTGAACAGATTTAGACTTGAAATTTAGCAATCATGTTTATCTTGGTGAATAGAGATCTACTAAAAATGGATTTTGCAGATATTTATTTTGAGGTAGAGGGTTACTAAAGCGTAAAAGATAATTCTACTTCAATTTTAAAAATTCAAGCCCTGTCCTTCTTAAGTCAAGAGTTAATGGGCTATAAGAAAGTTTATCCAGCACAATCGAACACTAAATGCTCGGACTTATATATCAATAATATATAAAGTATATATTCGTACAACATTATGAAATATTCAGTGAATCAGGTGGATAACGGCTGGTAAAACATAAATTTCCAACAAATTTTACGTCGAGAATTTAGGTTTATAACCTTCTTACCCTAGTGTAATGTAGTAGTGTCGTGACCTAAATATCAGTTTTTGCCTTAAGAAATATTTTTCAAGGGAGATAACTGAGAAAAAAAAAATTATGCAATTTCAGATTATTTTAAATAAATACATCAAAATTAAAAATATGAATATAATGGAGAAAGATTTTTCTATCTGAAATATATAGATTTTTGACTTTGATTGCCCATTCTTTGAAATTAAAAGACCTTTAAGCCCTCGAATCTATAAACATTTCAAGATAGCTTGGAATCAAACTACCATCTTTACATATCATTTGAAAATAATTTTTATAAACAATCATAAATAAATATCAACATCTATTTAATTTTTTGAACCATTTAGTTCAAGTTTAATTCAATGTACGAAAATAGAAACTACGAAATGACTTTCAGATCCGTAAAGGAAAATATTGTAATTAATTACAAATGTTTAATAAAAAAATTTTGACCCATTTTTACACCAAAGTAAAATCCGGGTTTATAGCCACAATTTTGCTTTTCTTCACCTCGAAGAAAAAACTAAAATTTCGGCACCCAGTGGAAAACGTCGCGACTGGTGACTTATAAATCGAATTTTGCAGGCAATTCAACTAAATATTACCTTACGGAGTAATAAGAACACGTTGCAGCACATTTCAAAAATCCTCTTATAATTTGGTTCTTGGAGAGGAGTAGCCGTAAAGCATGGGGTGCCACCTCATATGTCGACTTCGTCTTTTGACTGTAGTTGTAAATTAAGAGGCTTATTTGGCTGTGGTTATAATGAATACTCTAGGATTTGATCAAGTACGTCTAAGGCCTAGTATCCTCAATCGTTGTTTAATCAATCCCTAATGCATAAAAAATTAACAATTTACTTTTTTCTTTTGTTTTAATCCCTGATTTTCTTTAATTCTATTGGTATTTAGACGAAAATATAAGCTAAAAGCTAACGACAGGCGTTCACCTAGCCCTTTGCCACGATGAATTTCGTGGGTCTCGATCTGACACCGTCAGAAAGGTGGCATTAGAAACAACAACAACAACAGATGATTATATGTAAGTTATATTTCTATAATCCAATGATTTAGTTCATTCTTTTAGACATTTTGATTTATGGACGACACACATATAGAAGACATGCCTACAGCACAAAGAACATTACATAAATCTGACTCTATACAAGCTAAATAGAGTATATCTCTTACATGACTTGCAACGCCATCTATTCATTTAACATTTAATTTACATCTTTTTATACAGATAATACATAACTTAAAATACACCCATCATTTATATAATTTTATGAAGCTAACCAGTAATATTTTGATGTTCAATCTAACCTTCCATCGGATGTACAGAAATCTGTTTTTCATTCCACTTAATAGCTAATTTTTATTATTTTTTAACACTTTTAAATTTATTATTCTTTAACTGAAGATGAAAGAACTTTTGGAAGAAACGTAATCTTCTCAAAATAGCTAAATTAAACATTAAAAAATGTTTTAGGCTAAAACTATTCACAAATTCAAATGAAAGTACTTTTGGATAAACATTTTTCCTGCAGAAAGCAATTATTACCAGTTTTCTCTAATTATGCATGATATTAATTATTGCATTTTTAGATATCTTATAATTAAGGTTTCCACATCATTTTCATATTAAAAAATATAAAAACTTTTTTCCTTTGTTCAATGCAAAAAAAAAGTGCATCCAATTCCAAATATTTTTTTACATAACCATTTTGAACTTAAGAACAATTTTAGGAACAAGTAATTGGTAGCAGACGGTGATTTAATCCTCCATGTACGAGAATGATGCCAATAAATTTTTCAGAAGGAATTATTTTTAATCAGCTCTATTTATCCAAAATCACTCGAAAAATATTTCTTTGTATTTTGATGTCTTTTATTTTACTGTCAATATTGTTCTTATATACTCTTAAGATATCTCTTTTAAAAACTTTAAAAGAGACATATGTATATCTGGACAATTTAAAGGTGGAATATTTCATAATATATTTTCTTTTTTATATACCATTAAATAATTACGTCATATAATAACTTCTAATAAAAAGTCATAGTTTCAGGAGATGCATTCTAGGCCGATTTATATTTGTATTTAAATACGACTTAATAATGGATTCATCTCTTTCGTTTAAATTCGAACCAAAGCGTTATCTTTTCACTTAGCTTGTCACACTACCGTGGGATCGCATTACAACAAATAAAATTAGAGTAAGGCATATGGAAATGGATTCTTTTGTTCCATTCGAAATAATTTTGCAAGAGGAAAGCCAACAAATGACCAGAAGATGATTCATGTTTGAATTCTGGAGGTGGAAAAGGGTGCACAGGGCTTTGTTCTTCTAAACCTGACTTGTGAAATCTTGTGTAATTTTGTCACTCTCTCCCTCGCTCCTGTTAGTTAACAAACAAATCACGTGTGTTCTGTTCTGGAAGGGGCTGTTATGTCTCTCGTGTTCTTTAACTATGTCGACGAAATTAAATGAAGTTTGTAGGTTAGGTAGCTTCTCATACTGACTGGTGGGGGAGAAGATAACACAAGAAGTCGTAGAGAAAGAAATATTTTATTCAAAGAATGTATTAAAAAAGAGAGAGAGAGATTTTTTAAAGAAAGGAGAATAAGCCATCTGAGTTTTACATCAAAAATAAAGTCCTGTCATTTTTTTAAAGTCTCTTTCAATAATATAACTCAAAATGTTCATGTATTTGAACATAATTTAATAAAATTTCAGCCCATGTTAATACAAATCACCATTTAGATCACAATAAAATGACAACCAGATAATACTGTAACTGTACTTAAGTACTAGTAGTGATTCTGTACTGATTGTCCTAGGTAGTAGAGATGCTCCCTATCAACCAACCGACGCTAGTAACTCTTAAAATTGAAAAAGAGAAAATAATTCGTTTTTAATTCGTGATAGTTCACCCTTTTTCTTTTTTTTCCTTCCTATTTATAATGATGTATGATGTTTTTATAAGTGCTTTACAACATTTTTATCACCACTGAAAGGTCAACGTTTAATAATTTAACCACGGACCGATGAGAAGGGGGGGGGGATGTGATAGTTTATATTTTAGATCTTTTTTATTTAATAATTTTTTAATTCAGTTGTATTTTTAAATAGTTACACCAAAAATGAATGTAAAGTGATATAATATAAATGAATATAAAATGGGGAATATAAAGCGAATTCCATGGGAATTCGTACAAACCCAAGAGAAATACATCACAGTAAACAAAATAGAAATAATTTAATGTTCCTTGGGCTATCTGGTACCATTTGATCCATGGACTGATACCGGTCTGTGGTCCGAAGGTTGGATCACTACTGTCTGTAACTTAAATCAAATAATGAACAGTTTTTACACCCATAGAAATGTTTGTTGAAACCAGCACAAAAATTGTGATGACAAGCTCTACAATACTTTATGTCAGGATCATAAAGATGGATTTTTAGACAAGAATAATCAAAGTGCAATACGAATAACCTTTACGATTATCTAAGATAAAACTTCGTTATTTACTATAAAACTGAAAGCAACGATTCGAAATAATGGCAAGTAATAATTTACTTATATGCTTTTATATTTAAAAAAAATTAAATCATCCTATAACTGCATAACGAACTTAGGCTTTTAATCTCATCTCCTGTTAGATAAAGAGAACGATACTTAAATTAGTATTGTTCCAGCATGACGAGAAGAACCTCAGCTCCATTTCATCAACAAACGAGTTCATTTCATCTCAGGGAGAAACGGATAATTTGGATGGGAAAGGGTATTAAACAGTTCAAAGTGGTAATTCTCTTAAATTGAAAGTTATTTCATATTTTCTGGAAAAAAATTCTGAATATTGCAAAACCTGAAAGCACGTGACATAAGTAGAGTCAAATCCCTTTCTTTGGGGTCGACTTATGTTTCACTTTCATAATGTCCTTATCCAGAAACGTACATTAAAATATGGTAGGACCTATTGAAATTTCATGTATAATGATCAATGATGGTATGCTCAGCGGCGTACCGTACACTCCCGTAACCCCTCATCGCAGGGGAGCCGAGGATTCTAGAGGGCTAAAGCCTATGTGATGTTATGATTTTGCAATCCTTTTTAAGATCCGGATTGGGCCCCAAAACCTCACTTCGCAGGGGGGGAGGGGGGCTCAAATATTCTCCTTTCCGCGTCTGGATATGTTGTACAGCTTGCTGGAGTGTCTTAGGGTTGAATTGTTCAAGGCAACTCCCCAATCCCTTAATACGATCCTGAAAAGAATACTCTAGAACAGCAGCTCTTAAACTGTAATTCGTGGACCGTGAGGGTCCACAGAGCCTCCCTAGGAGGTCCATAGAGTCTCTCATGTAACGTTGAGATTTCCTTCTTTTACACACTCTGAAAGGCCTCATGGGAAAAATTGAAAGATGCTCCATGCTAGACTAGATTACTAGATTACTAAATAGTCCCCAATGAAAGAACTCTGCTAGAACTTTTATTTTAATCAAGGATAATCAAAATCTTGAGGGCCCGCGATGTCAGGCTGATACATAAAGGAGGACCGCGGTTATAGAAAGTTTAAGAACCACTGCTCTAGAATATGTTTTATGATTTATGCTAGAATATGTTCTATGCGCACAAAATCTGTGAGCTGGTGCACTTTAAATGTGTTGAGACTCACAGTTCTCATGTTCACGTGGTGGCGGAAATTTGGAGAGTGGAGTACCAGCTAAGATGTCCTTGTCACCAAAGCGACTATCAAAATTGTGTATATCTGTGTATCTTATTTTTTTGTAATTTATCGTGGATATCTATCTAGAATGTATCTAAAATTCCTTTTTCTTTGTTGTATGAATTCTGAAGCACCTTTCTCTCCAAATTTTCAGATCACTGATGGACTCTTCGTTCAAAAATAGGATATAAACTTTTTCTCTTTCTTCACGGCGGCATAATCATTCATGAGTCATAATCTTCTTGTATCGTCTGTGAGAGACACGAAGACAACGCGAAAATTACTTTTCTAATTCACAGCAATGGTACATGGCAAGCTATCATTTCTATAAAATGCTATATTTCATAGTGTATTCACCATGCATTGTAGCCCTTTCAAATGCAAGGATTTAATTACATTGCTAGTCTCTGTCTTCTACATACTGCAGATTACTCCAGTCTATAGACTCCTAACACCAAACAAATCAACAGTTGTAATTTACAACATTATGTAATGTTTGTGGATGAATGGTATTCATTATTATTCTTTATTTTTATTATTATCAAACTGTATTTTTATTATTAATGTGCTTTGTATGTTCATTTATATGCTATATATAATTTCTATTCAATTCTTAGTATTATTTACAATTTCCATTTTATACGTATTTTCGGTAAAATAGTTTTATTCTTGTGCTTTTTACTAACGCCATCGACTGTATTTAGCCTTTTCGCGATGGCAACGTTTTGTTTGTTTGTGTATTATAATATAGGTGGAATATTAATTTGTTGTCCTGTATTGCGCTAGAAGAGGTTCTCGCTGCACGAAGCTGCTGGCATTTGTCTAAATCTTTTAACGCCAAATTAAAGTTGTTAAAAAGCAGAAGTCATCATTTAGTCCCGTTGCGACGGACAGTACATAAGGATTTATTTATGTGCAGAATACATTTTATCCATATATCTCGCGATTTTTCTTCTTAATAATTAAGCCTTATGATATCCTACGCATGTTAAAGTAAATTTAAAATTAATAATTTCTTGCATGTTTTTACATTAAATTGCTGTATCCATCCATATCTTGTGTGACGATATGCAAACCCAGCATCCAATTTTAGGATATGAAAGAAGTTTTTAAATTAATTCTATTCGCAGGTGTTTGCAATTAATTAACGCTTATTTGACGCAAATAAAAACATCATCCCCAATTTGAATCGTTTTACTTTTCCGGGGTATAATTATAAGAACAACAAAAACAATGGAGGCTTAGAAATATTGAATCCGTGACGTCACAGCTATATATATATATATTGCAGACTGATTATCATTCGCAACAGGTTCATCAAGAAGATGACAAAGATGTGAAATAGTCAATCGCAGAACAATGATGCGAAGTGCTCCAAATTTTTGATCCACTCTTCTAATTGATCACGAAAAAAAGGTGGTGCTGGAAAAACAAATAGTTCGACCTATATAACTGAAACACTTCCTAAAAATTGATTTAGATATGTTTTGTATGATTCGGTTATTTTCTGAGACTTGCTTTTTAAGCATTTGTATGATTTGCCTAATATGTTGTTTGTTGCATAATTAAAATATTTACATACACATATATACACCTTCGATACACTCACACACACGTGCTCATACACACACACACACCACACATATATATAATATATTATATATATATATATATATAAAGAGAGAGGGAGAACTCTTAATATTGCAAATATAACTTTAGTTATTTCTAAAATTAATTTAACATTTATTTTAATAATCTTTCAAAATTAATAAATTTGCAAAAAATCAGACCTTTTTAATCTAACTTTAGTCTTGTGTATGGATCCCTTAATCTTGAAATAACTGCTGTATTGTTCTTTGGTTTAACTGCCTCTCTAACCATTTTCGAGTGCTCTTTTTGTATGAATACCTTTTTCATATTAATAAAGGGTTCAGAACAGTTATCCATTATATTCTTCATAATTCCGCTCAATGCAATATATACCGTAAAATCGGGCGTATAACGCGCACCCCTTTTTTTATGAAGAAACCTGAAATGTACGTGCGCAACTCTCTTTATGTTTTGAAGTCAATTTTTCGAGGTATTATTCCAAGCCTTAGAAAAAATCGTATACGTCTAAGACTACAACCAAATAAGATCATAGGGAATGCCATTTCTGTCAAATAAACAGTATTTTGATGCATATAGAAATCTGACTTTCTTCTATGCTCATCTTTTTTTCGTTTTTGTTTTTAAAGCTCTCATTTTTTTATACCCGGTCTATAATGCACACTCGTAAATTTCGATCTTATTTTTGTGTTTAAAGTGCGCGTTATACGCCGAATTTTACGGTATATATATACATCCAATTAAAATGTGCCTAAAATTAAGCGTAAAAGGATTTAAAAATATTTAGCAGTGTGTATCTGTTTTATGAATAAAAACACATCTGTATTGTTTTGTACGTAAAATATATAAATAGTAAGAATATCAAGAAAAATATT
>BMAO01025511.1:0-18680 GCA_019973975.1 Trichonephila clavata | reverse complement strand
TCCGTTTATGTTTTTGAGTTTAATATGAATTTCTTCGATTGTTTTGATCACAATTAATCTTTCTTAAAATAAACAAATCAAAACACAATAGTATATCTTATTCATAAGGATGCCCAAATTCTTCAGGTTTTGAAAAAAATTGGAATTTGAATTGCATAGAATATTTAACTGTATACTATATTTTCTGTTTACATTGCCCTTGCTGTAATTCCTAGTTATTTTTAAGTAAAGCATAGAATATTCTTTCCATAGTCGTTGTTGGATTGATATATGTATAAATAAAATTCGTATAAAAAAAAATTCATGATTTTTCTGAAAATTATTTTGTGTGTGTTATTCTGCGTTTTCACCGAAGCCTCGCTCGTGATTTTTTTAAACATTATTCGTTAATGTTGTAAATCAGGGGTGGGCATTAAGTCGATCGCAATCGACCGTGGACCGCCAAGACATTTTGGGGTGACCGCCTGAAGATTAACAGTAAGTAATTATATACCGAAATATTCAAGATTGTCTGACAGTACGCAGACTAACTCTTCTACTGACTATAGCTAGGAGAACTAACTTCAGATGAAAATGTTTTTATTTTTTGTTGCGTTTCGAATTGTTTGATAACTAAATGCATCATTTGATATAATTATATTTGTGACTGTTATTGTTATGTTTGTATCTTGCGTTTTGCTTTAAATACGGTCTTAAAAGTGTAAGATTTTTTTTTTTTGTTATGTATGTGAGTACATATTTCGTATTTATTTTTAAGTTATAATAAATATCGAACGTTTTCTTAGCTCACCGCACCTATGCCATTGGTTGGACCGCAAGATCTTGAAAAAATTAGAAGTAACCCGTACCCTTGAAAAGTTTGCCCACCCTGTAGTAAATGAAAACATTATAGCGGATGCTAGAAATATGTCTTCTGGTATCCCACAATTCCACTTTTTACCTCTGTTTTTTTGGAGGGTGCTAACTGTAGATCTAATTCTCACACAATATTAGATTTTTTTCCTTTTTTTTTTTTTGAAGAATAATTAAAATCAATTTTTATCATAAAAGTTTAAAAAATATTGTCAAGCTGATATCCTCACATATAATTCCCCATTTTCCTAAATAAATTATTTGTAAACAATATTTATCTAAATATATTTGTGGAAACAGAATATCTACACAAACCATGGACTAATGCCAACAATCAGTAATTTTTTTCTTTGTTCTATTAAAACGAGGGTTATTGGACCATTTAGTTAATTTATCAAAGAAGGGAGGGGGGAACAGACTGTTGATGTATCTTCAACAAGCCGAAATCCTTTGAGAACGATTAATGCTCTACAATGTACCTGTGTGTATCTATTTTACTTCCCAAAGATTTAATAAAGGCGTCATCTAAAAAATTAAAGAAGACATTGGTTATTAATTGTATGCGCTATTATTGTGTCAACTCCCGCTTTAAGTGCTTTTTCTCCACGGACACACAATGCCTGGGGCTATCATCTCTCTTTCGTTTCACTGGACTGAATGATAATCATTAGCATCTTTAACCAATTAGGTTGAGCGAAACGAGTTTGTTAGTCTTTTTAGAGGTTCATCCGACGATCCATGAATTTGCTAAAGTCCTGTTTCGTATTCAAATCTTCTCTCACATTCATTTTTTCTTTTTTTTCAGACCCACTATTTTAAGAGAAGCTATTTTCTTAGTACAGCCTCAATTGCTCGCCAATTATGTCATTGGGATCTCAAAGGGTTGCTTTCATGTCCCTTGTCTTCCATTTATTATTTTTTTTCAGGGGTAAAAGGATAAACTAGATGCTATTATTTGTTTCGATTCATTTATTGTGGCTTTTTTTAATAAACTTGAAAAAAAAAATTTTCTGCAATCAGATTTGTTTTATTTAGGGATGTTTTTTTAAACTTTTTCTTTGAGATTAGAATAAAAAGTGAATATAGAAAGAGAGTAGAATTATTCTTACTTTCAAGTAAAAAGTGTATTTGTTCTTGAATTTCTTTCATTCATTCTTCAGAAATTAATTAGTGTATCGAGGGGAAAAGTTTACATTTAAATGCATCAGATTTTTTTTTTTAGCATTCCCGCATACATCACAACAATACAGAAGAAACAAATAAATTACCTTTACTTTGTTACTAGTTGTAAATGATGCGATTCCTCTATTTTCAACCATCAATTTCATCTGTTTTGTTGTTTTTCAAGCAAACAATCGTATTTCAAAATAAATGTCAATCTCAATTTATTTTAGTCAGTGCTTAACAATTATTTTTTACTTAACTATCTTTTGAAACTCAAAGTATTTCATAGATAATGAAGTTTGTTCTCATTGATTTTAAGACTGAAAAATTTATTTTCTCTAAAAATTCAATGCATTTTCTTCCCATTTTCAGAAATACTCAATCAAAAATTATGTATATATTTGTATCCAATTCTGACTCTATTTAATTTAATAAAAACTCGATTACACAAAAAAAGGATATTGGTGGTGTAGTAGAAAGAAGCTGCGTTCCACGTTAGCCACAAACCGCATAAAATGAAATAAAAAGAACATTGTTCACAATTTGAAAAACCATATTAAAAAGCTAAAAACTGCATACATTTGTGTATTTATATATTGAACATCTATATCAGGGGAGGCCAAATCATGGCTCGTGGGCCGTGAATAATTTTACCTTGAATAACTTTGCGGTCCACGAGATTCTTCACAATTTTACAAAATATGATTATTTAGTGCAATATTTTGCTTCTAGTGTAGTGTTTTGTAACAAATAAATCTCTAATCATTGTTTCTATTTTATTACGTTTTGCTTATCTTTTGAAAGGCAATTAAAAGTGGGAAAGTATTTCATTCAGAGATTCCCCGCAGCATCACGCTCTTGTGATTCCAGAACTTTTTCAACTTACAACCTGCGAATCGTTCTTTTCGAAAACGAAATTTATCAAACATGAATCGCGCTCAAACTTACCGGACGAAAACCTGCAGCATCAATTACGATGTGCAAATACATGCAATGAGTTCGAATAGCAAAAAGTAAGTGAAAAATTGAGAAACAAAATGTTTCATTATTTAAAAATAAATTAAAAACATTATTTTATCATTGCCATTATAATTATTGTATTATCTATGTCTGTATACATGAAAAATGTGAAAACAATATAAATAGTTTTTATCTGTTTTAAATTTCACTCCAATAAATGTTTGTAATGTGTCCAAATCTAATGTAAGGATTATATTTTTTATATGCAGCCCGTGGGATTACAATGTTTTTCCGAAGTCATTTGGTTCGGCACACAACCCCTCATCTATATATTTAATATAACATTTATTAATTTAACATTATTATTAAATTCTCACATGTTTCTTACACATGCATTTTTCGTACAGAAAATAGTTATTCGTACAGAAATAGTTATTTGTTCAGTAATTAATAATATTCTTACAGTAATTTGTACCTAATATTCTTACAGAAATTAGTACCTTATATTCTTACAGAAATTCGTAATATTCTTACAGAAATTAGTTTACTTTATAATAAGATATACAATGTTATATGTTTAATTGTTTTGTAATCCACCCTCTTTTTAATAAAATAGCAGCTTATATATCTTGTTTAAAGCAGTAATAAATTTTCTATAATTATTCAGATTTTTTTTATTCTTTAGCAATAAGTGTTAGTTAATATTACTTTACGTAAAAAATCTTTTAAACAACTCCAATAGCATTCTGAAGAAAAATGTATTACTGTTTCAAATTCATCGTATCCTTTTAAATGATAATAAAAGGTTTTTAACTCATAATAGGCTTAAAAATAATAACACCAGACAACACTTGAATGGAAAACTGTCTGAAAGTCAGTTTTATTTACTGAAGTGTGAAAAGAAGTTCAACTTATTAAATATGTTGGAATCTAGTTTTTTAAATATATAACCAAAATATTTACATAAAGAAAATAAAGAATTCTTATAGTCTGACATATATTTAAAAAATATCCCACTAGATTTTAATATTCATGGTTAATTCATTTGATAATTTTGTTAAACGACGAGTGACAACCCTTTTTCACACTTAATAAAAATCTGCATTCTCGTACTTTGCTGACTATTATCATCATAACTATCACTTATGAAATTCAAATACGAGAGGAAAAAAGAAGTTACTGGCCTGAAACAGAGTTTTAAAAAGTGTTTGCTTAAAATTTTTGTTGTCCTTAACATTAAATCAACCGTGAGAGAGTTTTTGTTGTAGTTGATATTGAAAACATTTTTTTCTTCTAGAATTGCATTTCTCATTCCATTCTTGGTTTCATCAGATATCTTCTTTTAAGAAGATTATTTAAGACTTTTTAAAAGGATGGGTTTTAAATATATCAATTAAATAAACGCGAAATAGAGCTTAAGGGATAACAAATGATTAATATCATTAAGACATTCTGTTCACTTTTTATTATTTCAAGATACATTTACTTGTTTTTAAAATACTAAGATATTGCATAAATAATATATTATATAATTTATTTTTACAAAGATACAAAACATATTGAATGTCATTCTGAGCTATAAGAGCATATAACAAGACTTTATCTCTCTCGGATTTCTTAATAATTATATATTTCATATTACGTAATTCGAACTTCTTGGTCAGTTTTAAACTGGAAAGTTTCTGTACGTCAAAATTTGATCAATATGTACGAAATTCATGCAAAAAGAGCTTAGATCTTTTCGTGAACCACAAAGCATCAAATATTAGATCTTGAAAACGAACACCTTTTACATATACGGAGAGAATGCGTTCCAACTTTTATCCAACTCAAACCAACAATGTAGCCATCGAAATTCGAAGTTTTGGGTTATCTTACTGCCAAAAATAAAAACGTTTCGGAGTAAATCATCAATCGAATTATCGTCGTTGTATATTCCATAGTTTAAAAAGTTATGAATATTTTTTCAAACATTGTGTGTGATACACTCCGAGGTTAAAAACTACCCAAATTAAATTTTATGAAGATCGAACAAAAATTAAGGACTGTACTATTTTGACTTGCATGTCCCCTCGAAATAATAGTCTGAATTTTTTTTTGTATTAACAAAGCGTTATTAACTAACTTTTTTACATGGGGAATGTACAACATGTTTGTTTGATGATGATTTCATTTACTTAACTTGCGCTTATAGTTAGGTGTCTGATTTTGAGAACGATCGAGTGGAGTCTGAACTTCTCAAACTGTCTTTAAATTATCAAATCAAGATGAACGATAATTTTACCAATCCGTAAAAATAAAAGAAAGAAAAACGTAAAAACCCCTCGAGGAATGACCGCTATTTTTAAGTAAGCGACCTTTTGTTTCCCTAGTGCTTTTGCAAACTTGGATTGCCCCACTGGCAGAGAAGCTATAAATAAAAAACGAAAGCGATTATTTTCATTTCCAGTCTCTAACTTTATTTATGTACTCTTTTAACTTCGAAAAAGAGTTCGAAAAATATTTGCGCGCTTTCTATTTCACTCGGAGGTGTTGTGAAATGCAGGCAGAGAAGAAAAAAATCAGGTCTGTGGACTGCGGTCACCAACTTCAAAGAGATTCTGTGGCGTTTGTCCTCTTTCTCTTCCCTGGGTTCTTCTCTTTTTCCTTCTGTGAAATAGATCGTCTTCTTCCACTTCATCTCCCTCAAGCTGTATTTACGATTTTTTTTTCTCATTTACAATTGCCAGCGAAAGCACGAAAAAATCTTTTAACAGCTCTCTTTAAGTTTAACTAAGCCTATTTTCGTTTCTGCTTCTTTGTGGTTATAATTGGTTGAGGAAATCATAAAACAGGTGTGTGGAGCGTAAATAACATCATCAGAGAAAGTTCGAGATGCGTAAATCAATTGTTGCCAGTTTTTTTTCCTCCCACGTTAGCGTACATTTCGAATTTATTGAATCTTAAATAGAAGAACAGTTTCGGAATGTAATGAAATATTGCTCATATGTAAAGAAAAGAATAGGTTTTTTTCGATTGCTTAGGCTACAAATATGCGCATAAAATTCTTTGTATACGCATAATAATGTAGAAAACGAGAAATCGATCTGTAAATAATGCCTCATACTGTTCTTGAAGTATACATGCTGAGAATTAGAATTAAAAGCTCAACTTTCCGACTACAAAAAGAATGTTCCTTCTATTGCGCATAATTATTGGAATAAATGGAAAATTAATTCAGGAAAATCAAAAAATTTCATTAAATTAAAACTTGTGCGCATTTTGATATAAATTTTTTAAAGATATAACTGATATTATCTTTCAAACTCGATTTGATTTTTGATTGTAAATAATAGTAGCTTAGTTGTAGAATTTATAATATAAATTTTACTTCCAGTCTATCAATACACGATAGTGCAGTAGTCTACTAATACACGAAATGTTTTGTAAATGTAAAAAGAAAATCCATTTTTTTTTCAAAACTGTAATGAGGGCAAATAGTGTTTTCTTTTTATAAGTTACCTTTAAGTATAATTTAACTCTTTAGGAATAAAACAACTTCCGTCATTTTCTTTGAACAAAAAAGGATAAGAAGTTCTACACACCACTAACACCGCAGTCTCAAAATATGGAAGGGCACAGGTTAAATCTGTTAAGGTATACTTTAAAAAATTACTATGACCAATAAGGAATTGTGTGACTTTCAATTTTGTAAAAAGTGGTTATAGGACAAATCTTGCGGAATGGTCGGAAAAAATTTCTTTTTCAGAAAAGAGAGAACTGGTTGAGAGTGAGAGTATGTGTACTGAATGTTCCAGAGAGAAGTGGCGTAACGTACACCCCCGCATCGCGGGGAAGGGCAGGTTTCTAGGGGGCTCAAAGCCTGATATTATGGTTTGAAATTCTGTTTTGGTGCCAAAACATGATTTCGCACGGGGGCTCTAATATTTTCCATTTAAGCCACAGTCAGGGTGGGACAACACTTTTTTCGTTTTTTGTAAAACGATTTTGAACAATTAACTGATAAGTCAAACTCCATGTTTGATTGCATTACTTAATCAAGAAATCATTTTTTTTCTTTCCAGAAATTGCAAAAATGGCCACGCCGCCAAAGTAAAAGACACTAGGATATTTGTGTCCTTAAGAATTTTAAGGTTCTTTCGAATTTCCAGAAGAAATTTATTCTAAGACGAATATTTCATAGAGTTTCTGTGGAAGAAAAAGAATCCGAACAAATCAAATATTTAAAAGGGCTTTATGTTTTTTTCAACATTAGAACTTTTCTTTCACTCCGAAAATGGGTTCTGGGTTGAGTCATGGTGCGCAAGTTGAAGACAATCCAGGAAGTTAATACTCTTCTTACAGTCATAGAGTGTCCAAATATTTTTTTAAAATTGTTTTTAAGAAAATGCTCAATTGAACAAGAATCTCATCATCACAACAAAACCATATTAGGCACGGATTTAATACAATATTCTTTAATGAAGATTCTTGCCTGTTATATTTTGAGTAAGCTTCATGAATTTCGAAACTTTGCCATCCACGACATCTCCATTTCAATTAACATATTGTGAATCTCTATCACACAAACAAAAAATTCCAAATAATTCTCACAATTACAAAACAAATTATCTTCAACATCAACACTCGGATGTTACCGTAGATATACTACTCATAGATTGAATGATCATGATATAATCGCATTATTCATAAAATGAATTGAGGTCCATCAAATGAAATCCAAACCATCGCGGTAAGCTTTGAAGATGATAGCAATTGCACCTTGATGGCACTTGATAAAAAGGCAAACAAGGAACATCAACCAATTCATATAGGAGAAACAGTGATCCGAAAAGGAAAAACACGCCATTTAGAATTAGTAATTTTCATTACAAAAAGAATTAAAATGAAAAGAAGACACAAAACAATTGTGACATATCTAATCTTCCGAATGCTATCAAATAGTTAATTGGTTGGACTACTCGACACGCGCACTGAATGGATTCTTATATGCTAAATCTCCATTTTTTGCCTCTTTGCAGATCTCGGTCCTTACAAAACTTTTAAATGAAGTGAATTTTTTTTTATGTCAGAGAAACTTATGTGTTATTTACTGGTGTTGCTAAGTGGCCACACACCAGTGAAGATGGAAGAGCTGAGAAAATTGTATGAATCAGTGATTGGAAGATTTACATGACGTAATTATACTGATTATGAAACAGAGAGCTTCAGAATTTTTATTTATATATGGTTTATTTTTTTATGATACTCTTAGTAATCCGGCTAGTTGATACTCAATCAAAGAACTTCGCACAGATAGAGTAAAATCTCAATTTTATGCCGTTCATTTCAGCAACATAAAAGTAAAAAAGGATTTAGAAATCAAGTGTTTATTTTTTATCAATGATTTTCAAAACATGTATAAAAATTGAAATCGAAACTGTTTTTTTTTTCTTTCCGAAGAATTGTGGGATTAGTCAAATATTCCTAAAAGATTTTATTTACCATCACACAATGGCAACAAGATCTTAAATTAGGCAATATCACAACAAACTACAAATCAGAACTCTTGAAACCCAGTTATATATACGTATAACATCAATTCTCTTTTACAATTTATGGTTACGGGAATAGTTGTAAAATATAACAAACGATTTTATATACAAAAAGAAAATTGATTGTGTATCAAACAATTTTTATGTATTTGTGTGTGTTAACACTTGTTTTATTTATTTTTATATATTCTAAAAGTTATAAGCCTACTTAAGTTAGAGGTGGTAATCCACGTTCAAATTTAATCAACATTAATATTTTGTTAAAATTGAAATTTACTTAAAATTTTTCTAAAACAAGGTTACAGGCAAAGCTTCAAACCATAATTTTTTTGTTCCTGTTCAACTAAAATAGAAAAAATGTTCCGGTTTTCGTTCCGTCCAAAATAACGGTTTTCGGTTCAGTTCCGAATTAATAATTGTATTTTATGTATATTATTTTTGAGCTGAAAATATAGTTATATCATAAACTAAAAATGCGATCCTATATCAAAATTTAGATTTTATTCTTTTTTAATTGGCACACTATGTGAATTGATACAATTAACTAGCATGCACGATACGAGCGGTGAGCATTGGCATTGTTATCCATTATCAAAATTGTATTTGAAAACTAGGTTCATGATTGGTTTGTCTATTTAAACAGTCTATACACACATCCGTGGTGAGATGCGAAAAATATAACTCAAACTGATACTTTTCTTTAAAAAATCATCTAGTTCATTCAACTGAATGAAATCTAGCTTCTACAAGTAGTTTCCCGAGAAACTGAAACAGAAAAGTACTAGTGAACATCAAAACAGGAAATAGAGAACCAATGTGCATGCTAATGATAATTTTATAGTTGACGTTAACTTAGAAAATATTTATAAAATGGTTACACAGGAACAAAATGACTGAAGATATATCGAACCGAAATAAAACGATATTTTTTTTTTCGGTCGAGTTTCGTTCCAACTAATTTAACGGTTTTTTCCTGTTTACGGTTTTCGTTTCAGTCCCGGCTCGAAGCCCTGATATTTTGATTTTTAATATCATTTGACGATAATTCTTTTTAAAAAATATTTCTTTAATGATTATATATAGTGGATCTAGAACTATATACATATATAGGGGTAGGCTCAAATTGAGATGGGCTGATTGAATGGAGGACAAATTTAAAGTTTTAAGAGAGACTAATCGGAGAATTGTTGCTAAGCAGAGATCGGATTGGAAGGGGTTTTTGAGAAAGCTTTGGTCCCCTCAGGGATGTTGCGTCTTTCAAAGAAGATTAGATATAGATGAATTTTAAAAAAATTCTCACGTAGAATGCAAAATTTAATGACGCAATTTCTTCAAATCAAAGAAATAGAGAGAGGGTTATATTGGTGTTGCACTATATAGCAACAAGAGGGCAATTGGCGCGGGGCCTCGTAATTTTGAGCTTCAGTCAAATGACGAGAACGGCACCTAAGCTGGTACTCATCCCCTCTATCACAACCACGCTAACGCGAGAACTTTGAGCTGAACAGGTTTAGCATGTATCAGCCCTCTCTGCATTGAAGGTTTCGAATCAAGAAATCATCAAATTAAGTTTCATATCATCCTGTCATTATGTTTTTTATAAAGTGCCACATTTTAATTTTAAAAAACGTCTCGTAAAGAAATCATTAATTAATCTTTGTTAGCCATCTGGATGGCGTGGTCGGTTTGTCGCTGGCCTTCTGTACCCAAGGATGCGGGTTCAATCCCGCCCGAGTCGGTGGACTTTTATGATATAGTAACAGTTCTTTTTTTTTTTTCGGTTCAGTTCCGGTTTTCATTCCGACCAAAATAACGTTTTTTCCGGTTTTAGGTTCGAAGCCCTGGTTATAGGCATAAACATAAAATTGGCTTCTATATAAGCCAGTTAAATAAAACATAGAATAATGTTTTTCGAACTTAATTGTGAAATATCGACGATTAATAAGATTTGAAACTGAAAACTAAACGTTATATAATTAAACTATTATTAAAAACAATAAGTGATGAAACTAATGTAAAACTATTTAATATTTTAAAATCAAATTATTAGTTTTTTTTATATCTTTAACAGAAATAACGGCAAATATAATAATACTTACAACATGTGATCCATAGTTGTTTTATGGAACAGAATTTTCATTTCCTCAGGCTCAGAGCTATGTTTACCTCCATTCTCAGACCAAACTCAACGGGATTCTATACTAATGTCTGAACTTTTGAGAAAATGAGAACGAAAATCGTTTTTTCTTTGAGCAAATTAGAACAGTCTTCAAAGCGAAAGTTTTGTTCCGAATCATCTTAGAATTTAGGATAAGGAAGGAGACGTTCTGTATTTTTGTTGTTGTTGTGGCTAGTAGGTGTCGATACTAAAAGAGAGAATTGAGGAGGATAAACTGTAATTGGTGCTGATTCTATATATACTTTTCCAAAGAATAAAAAATATGTGTTCACAAGACTTTCATGTTTTTTTATGTATTAGATAAGAAAATCTTTTTCTCCAGTTTTTCACTTGTTTGAGAATCTTAAAAATCCATTTCGAAAGAAAAGTTATTAAAAAGAAATAAATATCTGTTAATAATTTTCATAAATCCAATAGATGTATTTAGAATATTATGCAAAATATTTTCTCATTCATCATTCTCTCTCTTATAGTTTTACTAACACAAGTGGCCGTGGTAGCCTAGTGGTCAAGCTATCGGACTCGTCAGACATGTCAAGAGTTCGAACCTAGTACCGCTGAAGACCCGCCGTACAGATAGGTCCGATGCAAGCTAAATATGTCGGGGCTTAAATATCCTCTCGTTGTCGTAAAGTGGAAGTCAGGAAAGGTAGGTGCCAGTTCAGGTGTTGTCCTCGTCACTTGACCATGGTCCAAAATTACCAAAACCCTAGTACAGCTTTATAGGGCAACGTAACTTCACTCTCACTCTCCCTTTACAAGTGGTGTGGTAGTTAGGAGAGGGAGGTACCAGCGCAGGTGTCGTCCGCGTCACTTAAACACGGTTCAAAATTACGCGGACCGTCGCCAAAAGCCCTCGTGTAATTGAACAGTGCGACGTTAATATTCACTCACTCACTCCCTTTACAAAGTGGCCGCGGTAGCCAAGTGGTCAAGGTATCGGATAATGGCTAGCGTGTCCTGAGTTCGAGTTTAAAATTTATTACAAGGATACGCTAATGCTCGTGCTTCTAAATCAAAAGAAGCCGCCGCGATGGCCTAGTGGCCAGGGTAACGGACTCGTGGCGGGCATGTCATGAGTTCGAGTCTTGTGCCGCTGAAGACCCGTTGTGTAGGGGAGCGATGCACGTTAAATCTGTCAGGAGCTCAAACGTCCTTCCGTTGGTGTGGTGTTGTAGTTAGGAGAGGGGTGGGGTGTGCCAGCTCAGGTATTGTCCTCGTCACTTAAACATGGTTCAAAATTACGCGGACCGTCGCCAAAAGCCCTCGTGTAATTGAACAGTGCGACGTTAATATTCACTCACTCACTCCCTTTACAAAGTGGCCGCGGTAGTCAAGGTATCGGATAATGGCTAGCGTGTCCTGAGTTCGAGTTTAAAATTTATTACAAGGATACGCTAATGCTCGTGCTTCTAAATCAAAAGAAGCCGCCGCGATGGCCTAGTGGCCAGGGTAACGGACTCGTGGCGGGCATGTCATGAGTTCGAGTCTTGTGCCGCTGAAGACCCGTTGTGTAGGGAAGCGATGCACGTTAAATCTGTCAGGAGCTCAAACGTCCTTCCGTTGGTGTGGTGTTGTAGTTAGGAGAGGGGTGGGGTGTGCCAGCTCAGGTATTGTCCTCGTTACTTGACCATGGTTCAAAATTACGAGGTCCACCGCCAAAAGCCCCTTGTAGCTGAACAGTGCGACGTTAATATTCACTCATTCCCTTTACTAACTTAGGAAGATATTTTATGTCGCTAAAAATAGTTACAGATTATCCGTTTTGGCAAATAAATAAATAAGTGAAATCTCTGCATTCCAAAATTTTTTGAATGAAACAAGCTTTGAATATTGTGTAAAATACACCAGTTGCGGATATTGGAACACAATTGTCTGCTTCAACCAACGTCAAAGCTGACTTGTCCAAGCTGTGGCCACTAATTACTTATTTATTGTTAAGATTTTAAATAAATTGTTTACAAAAAATAATTAAAACAACATAATAATTACTAATAATCTAACCTAGCCCAAGCACTGCCCAGTAATTACTAGACTAATACTCTATAAAAACGTAAATGTATGATATTGTATATAACTTTTACCTTTTCTATTATGTGTAATTTAGACATAGAGTGAGGAAGTTAGAAAAAATAAATTTTCGTTGACAAAGGGCGGTTTCGGAAATCTAAAGCCATCTCGCGGCGTCAAGTTACCTGTGTTTACCAAAGACAATAAAACCCCATGGGCTAGAGGAAGGATAAATCTAGTACCAAAGGGTCATAAATCTTGTATTTAATTTTAGGTCTGGCAATGTGACACTAACGATTCAAGTAATCGTAGTTTAATATGATTCTATAATTTCAATCTCTTAATTCGTAAAACTAGACTTTAGTTGTAACGAGTACACATGGGTAGGGTTTTCAGAGTTCACCATCGTTTTGTACTATATAATAGCATTTTCCCCATATAATTTTGATTATAATTTTTGTTTGTTTGCTTACATTTACTGCGTGTGTGTATGTATATATATTTGTTTGTATGTGTATATATATATGTGTGTGTATATATTTGTATGTATATGTGTGTGTGTGCTTTATGTATATTTGTATTTAAAAAATCTTGTTGTGATCATGTTTCTAATCTTCCCTCATTGAATAATTTTAATTACTGAATGTCTCCATTTGCATGCGAGCGATTTTTTTTTTTTTTTTTTTTTTGTTCTGCATTTATTGTACTTGCATCCATTCTTGTTTATTTTCCCTTTAGATTCCCATTTGTGCCGGTATCCTTCTACTTGAGACTTCCTCCCACTATTGAGTGTAAGCTTTGTTTGTACTTACGTTTGTAAGCCTTGTGTTACGACACACAAGGGATCCTTACCTGGAGTTTCCAAAAATAAAGAAACCCTCTTCTATGCATCAAGATACTTTTAGTTTTTAGCATAAAGATAACAGATTTTGTGTTTTCATTTATATTTTTTAATGTAATTCCTTCCCATAAAGATAGGTGGCCACGGTAGCCGAGTGGTCTAGGCATCGGTTCGATCCCAGTACCAGATCCCAGTACCTCGGCATGAGTTCGATCCCAGTACCACTGAAGACCCGCTGTGTAGGGGAGAGATGCATGTAAAATCTGTCGAGAGCTCAAACATCCACCCGTTGGTGTGGTGTGAAAGTTAGGAGAGGGGGTGCCAGCTCACGTGTCGTCCACTTCACTTGACCATGGTTCAAAATTACGCGGACTGTCTCCAAACGCCCTCGTGTAGCTGAACAGTGGGACGTTAATATTCACTCACTCACTCACCCATAAAGATAGTCCGAAGTACACCACATAGAACTAACATAATTTACAGCAAATAAAAAAAGTATAAAATAATCCTTTTAAGCGAGGAGGAGCATCTCTGTTTTCATAGAAGTAACAAATTATCTCTTAGTAGCTTCATTAATGTCTAAGCTAATGAGATATCCTAAATTTTTAATGTAGAAGTAACCGGTAAGAATCCCCAGTATTAAAATGATCAGTCGCCCATCCGGTATAGTGGTTAGCGACGCTGACTGCTGTTCCGTAGGGCCTGGGTTCGAATCCCGGAGAAGGCATGGATGTTTGTAAATGTATAGTGCCTTTGTGCGGCATTGGGATACTCTAAATAGCCGTCGAGCCGCAAGTCCTCGCGTGAGGTTGGTGGAAGGGGAAGAGAGGTGGGAGGCCTCTGACCACTCCCAGGATGTTATCCCTCAAAATCGGGGTGGAACCGAGCCAAATCGTGCTGTCACCTGCATGGTGCTCAAAGCTACGGCTAACGACAGATGTACAATCTAGCCTGATGCCATGATGAATTTCGTGGGCCTCGATCTGACTACGTCAGACAGGTGGCATTGGTAACAACATCAAAATGATCAGAGACAATATTTCCCAAACAACTTCTTGAATCAAATCCATACTCTAATCTTATGAAATAATAAGTTGCAAATCAGTAGTCGATTTTAGTTGAGCTGCAGCAGAGTGTGTTTGTATAATCATATAAATTTTTTAAAAAAATTTCAGCCGGCTCAAGTTCATGGTGGTTGAGTGGGATGTTTTAAACACCTCTTCAGTACTTCCTCTCGAGACTGTTATTCTTCTGTGATTTATCGATTATATCATTATCAACTTTTAAATGTACCTTTTGTAATAACTTCTTGGTCAATTAATCGAATTCACAGCTACTTACAACTTTTTGTATTTCAAGCAAATTTGTTTTGGTTTAAAAATTTATTAGCTTGTGTGCAATAAGTGGAGATAATTACTGTACATATTTTTTATTTAACTGACGAAACTTTATTGATGTATAGTTTCCATATGCATGTGTAAATTGATTTTTGTTTATCTGTGGTATGCCCCAATCTCAGAATTCGATTTACGAACAGAACAAATATCATAGAATCTGTTCCACTACTTTCGAATAAATGCTGTCACTTCATTCCAATTTTCACTTCAAGAAAAAAAAAGATAAAGGCTGTCTTAAACAGAGCGTGTTGCTTGAAAATCCTCAGCCTAATATATTCTTAGATCATTCGATAAAACAAATGCATCATTTAAAATACGTCGTGTGTTCCCCTAGATTTGGATGTAACTTCTATGTGTACTTTCGATTAAAAGTTTGATATTTTTAGAATACACTCTTCAGACACGGTATCAGATGAAATTTGAATTCGCTTTTCAAAACAAATGGCGCGCATCGATTATATCATACGTCATTAACAGAGCATTTAGAAGATATAAAGTAGAATTTAAAACAAAATTTTATGGCCATTTTTTTAAAGAATTTTTTGATTGATGGAAGTATGAGATCGAATTTTTAAATCAATCATGGTAGAAATCTCCATCTGAAAATCTCTCAACAACGTTAAAACGAAGGCATCGTCCTTTATCTAGTAATTCAATTGCGACACTGTTTTTGTCTTTTAATTGCTTTTATGTAGATTCGTACCAATCTAAGAAATCCATTAAAATTAACCACAGAGATGTGTACACGGATGGGACACCGAAAAAACAACAGAGCTTTCGAATAAACTGGTAAATTATTCACTGTATTATATGACATTATTATGATCGATTAAATAATCATCCATCATATCGATGGTAAAACCCTACGGCATCTATATATGTTGCATTTTTAATTGGCTACTTTTCCACTATGTCCTACCAATGACTCTCGTGTCTTCTTTGGAATGCCTGTTTTGATGCGGATGTACTGGTAGGAATATGTGCCAACGGACTCCAGAGAAAGCCTTTCGTCGACCTTTCCAAAATATGATCCAGTTAAAAGCGGTTTTTTGTCCTCCAAAATCGTTCGATTCACCATAGGCCTCAACACGTGTTTAAGGAACAAGATGGAGAAGGGGTTTTTTTTTCTTCCACTGAAGTGCCTATTTTGTTACAAGCCGCCTTTGTCTGGGAAGAACGCGATACAATTCTTTTTTTCTCGACACAGACACCTTTTATTTTGTAACCTATTGATCTTCGTGTGGTACATCATTAAGGGAAGACGGTGTTCCAATTTTTTAAGTCTAAATAAGTCATCCAGAGGTACAATGGGCTTACACAGGAGATGTGGAGGAGGTCTTTTGTTCCTCAATGACCCTATCAATCAGTGAACGGATTTCTAAATATGAATCTTTAAATCTTAACAAATAAAGTGTAACATATATATATATTTATCTGCTTTTTTGAGAATGAAAAAAAAATAAATAAGCTCTTTAAAAAAAAAAAAAAAACCGCAAAAGTTTAATTATTATAAGAAATTCAATAAAAATATTAGGAATAAAATAGAACATTCGGACAAAAAGAAATTAGATAACTTCAATGAGGAAATATAAAAGCTCGTTCAATGTTATTAAGGTAAAAGTGATAAAGAAATGTGTAAATATGAAATTTCATATGTATACAAAGAACAATTTGAAGATATTTCTCTTTCTTTTCTGTAGTTAAGGTAACCTATATTTTTACTTTATAAATAATTTCGTATTATAAAATGTATCAATTATATTTTTAATTTATGTTTTATTATATTTAACTGACAGGGAAAAAAGTGTCAATCAAAAGTGTTACATTAAATTTTTAGTCAAATAATCTTTTTTAAACAACTTTCATCCTTTTAATCTTTACTTTTCATTTTAAGATCAATGCCGCATTTTCCCATTTTTGTTCGGCAATTTTTATTTTTTATTTCTTATTCTTAGCAAATTTACGACAAATTAAATTTATTTTATAATTAAATAAGAAATATAATTATGTCAAAATTTAAACTAAGAAGTGAAATATTTCCAATAAGTGCTAAGTGAAAAAAGGGGGAGGGGGGGGGGAAGATGTGTACTCATAGAATTCTAAAACTTATTAAAACTAGAATTTTTGAAATATATAATTTAGAAGCGGATTTATTCATATTTTTATGCATCAGAAATTTTAACAAAAAGCCCTGATTATAATTTCAGTTGATCATGACCCTGAAAACAATGTGAGTTTTTCAAAAATCCTAGTTCAGGCTCTGTACAGAAGTCCTGACTATATATATGTAAAATATCATCATACAGAAGCATTTTTCATAAGAGGAGAATGTTTTGAAAATATGTCCTTCTTTCTTCATATTTGGCAAAAAATTAGATTAAATAATTCTTACTTGATATAATATTCTTAAAAGAATTTTACATATTTGTTCTCTAATTCAACGTAAACTAAACATCAAAAAAATTACTCATTTATACGCATTTGCAAAATTACGATTCCGAACATCAATCACCTTAAATCAGGAAATAAAATACATGTATTATTATTTATTAACGCATAAGCTCGTTTATTTTAAGAAAAGCGATGTATTGCTATCGTGGAATCTCTACTTAAGGCATCCCGAAACAATCAGAAATGAATTTGTTATGTTATTTTATAAAAGGGTAATGCTGAAGCATGAAACAGAAAATAAATCAATACAGAACAGGCACAAAACAAATATGCCCTGCGACTCACTTTCTACCCTTCCATTCCTATTTTTATTGCTTTCCAGAACACTTGCTTAGAATGCACAAAATGTACCATAACCCGTGCCTTAACGTTTTATGCGTCAGCGCCAAAACAAAGAACATTTTACTTTAGGCGCACTGCACCAAAGAAGTTGGACTTTTTATCGTTTCTTCACATAAAAAAAAATTGTTCCACAAACAGAAAGCGCGCGAAAGTGAAATTCGGAAACAATGGCTCGATGACCTCCGGCGGTTAGCAGTCCTTTCTGTCTCATAACTGCGAAATTACCCTCAGTAGGACTCAATCACACTTGCCCCATGCATCCTTGTATCTCTTTTTTTTTCCCTCTCACAACAATATACCGAGCTCTATCTGCCATAATTCTACTCGCTAACATTTCATCGCACAGACCGATTGTTAAGGCGTGATTTATTGTGAAAAAAAGCCAGATGTATATATTTTTGTTCTCTGACTTTGTTTATGAGTGAGCTAACGAGCGCATGAATATAACCTATTTTTGACTTTTAGTTTGGAACGAAATGTACGGGGGGGGGGGGGGGTAGGAAATATGCATTAGAGAATGTATAAAAAGCTATATTTTCTCATTACCGTACACAGTTCGCAAACGGTCACAGTGAGTATTGCATTAAGGTGTTTGTTTTTCAGAATAAATTGTAATTTTAAAAATGGCAGATAAGACGCGAAATAAGTTATTTACTATCTTTTTTGTTCCTTTAATTTTTGATTTCCGCTCAGGGGTCCCTGTTTCGAAAGTTATAAATTGGCGGTTTCCGTACAAATACATATTCAGTCATTGTAGATGTTGGAAAAAGATGCATGTTAAGTTATTGTTTTCTGCAATTTGATTTCGTATGGCAGCGTATTCAAGTAAATTTAAAGTATTATCGTCCTATTTTAAATAGGAGTTTTCTCGTATGCATTTCGAAATGTGTGTGTGAAACTAATAGTGTCAAAATCTCCATATAAATACTTGGGATAGGCTACAAGAGTAG
>BMAO01025510.1:0-17923 GCA_019973975.1 Trichonephila clavata | reverse complement strand
TTTGTGCAAATCAAAGATGCCCAAAGACAAAACAAAAAAACCTTCTAATTATAATTAAAAGTTAATTTATTTGGTTGTAAGCTATCCAGCTGTTTAAGTAATGAACTTGATTCCGATTGTAGAGTAAATACTTTTTAATTAACCCTATTAAAGTCTCTGAAAAAAATGCAGAAGACAAGAAATTTCATTTATATTTAATGAATGCTGCATTAGATTTACTGTGAATGGACATTACAAAATAATTAAATATTAATGTGAGTGATAAACATTACAATAAAAAAATAATTAATCACACTATATCACAAATTTTAGTCTTGCCTCAAAAGATATTGCAAGGTAAAATAAATGACATGTGTTGGTTTTAAATTAGAAATTATTTGATGAATATTTTGTGAGAACGTAAGCCCTCACTAGTGACTTCCCTTAAAAATGGGGCAACTGTATTGATAATTAAATTATAACTTAACCATTTTCTACATCGCAACTAAATATCTGAAAAGTCTCCACGCAATGTTACACGCAATTGTATTTCGTAATAAAATAACATAATTTAAAATTTAATAGCAAAAAAGTAACATCAAATCCTATCAATAATTTTAGATATTGTTATGGATGTCGAACACGGTATGGATAACATTTAAAATCTTTTTTTTACATATTATAAATCAATGATTTTTGAAAGTTTTTTCTATTTGCTGATACACTGAAGATTGTTTACAAAATCGATACATTAAGATAATAATAATATAGAAAAAATCAAATAATATCAGTTAATATCGATTTGGTACAACAATAAGAGTTATATCGATAATATCAGTTAAAATGAGTTAATACCGATAGAAATAAGATAATGTCGATAAATCTTAAGAATAATATCGATAACTTATATTATATTAAATAATATCGAATATCTATTATTATTATATTAATAATATTATCGAACAACTATTATCTTAGTAATAATTATAATTTAATATTTATTACTTGTAACATAATGATAATTATTATTATTTATATTTAATAATTATATTTTATTAGATAATAATAATTTATCTAATAATAAACATTAAGATGATAATATCGAGAAAGTTAAATATCGGTTAATATCAATCTGGTACAAGAATAAAAGTTCGATAATATCAATAAAAATGAGTTAATACCGATAGGATAATGTCCATAAATCTATGAAAGATGCAAAGAAATTAATAAAAAATGGATATATGATACAATATCATAAGAAACCTCTTTTTTTCTTCAGTTGTTGGCATGATTCAGCAATAAGATAATTGCCTAAAACAACCACTTTCCATCTCTTGTCAATTAATGGTGGTTATCGGGTGTTAACTGTACCAGATATCAACATTCCACATCCGGAATGTCATCATTCTTTATTCATTAATCAATTCTCGCCAAGAAAGCGCGCAAAAATGGGGTTGTATCGGGTCTATTCTGGAAAGAGTGATCCACAAACTTTCCTCACGCGTCAACCAGGATGAAAGCGTGATGACTTTTTCGGGCGTTTGTTGGTCATTGGAGACTTTCTACGCTAATAACCGCTGAGTCCGGTTGTTAATTAAAAAGCATCGCCAACCAAACTTCCTCGTGTCGTAGATTGCTGGATATAGGTCAAATGCCTTCAAGGATACAGGTTTTGCACACACATGGCCAAGGATATATCCGTGACATTTGCTGGTATGTGGGGGTAAGAATAATAAAAAAGACCATTCTCTTTCTCTGTTTTCACCACAAGAGAGATTTCATTCAGTTGCACATGTTTTGTGGTTATAACGTAATTTCACCTTGATTCTTTTTATTTTAAATTTTGGGATGTATACCTTTAACGTGTGAAATCCGTTATTTCATAGAATAACTAGGTATTTCACGAAATAACTGAAAAATCATTTAAAATATATAACATTATTGAATTTTACGATTTAACTAGGTATTCTATAAGATAACGATCACTTGATCGTTAAAGTATGAAATACAGCATTCGAAAGTAGTTTGAACCGATTCTAGCAGCTTTTAATCAGTTTTGAACCACTTATTGCTGCTTTGAAATGACGTATGTGTATCCTTTATTCCGTTGCTTTTAAACGTAGAGTTTAGATGCGTGGTGGTTGGCGTTTGTATTTTGGATTATTAACAAATATTTTTGCAACCTGTTTTAAGTACTGACTTCAGCAAGAATGGAAGACTAACCTGTAAATAAGAGATGTTCGATTTGAGAGATTTAAATCGTTATTAAATAAGCATGGGACAAAGGAAAAAAGTACTGCACCGACTTGTGAAAAAGTATTAGCTTTGATAGCAGAAGTAAAAAGTGTAAAAACAGCAAAGAAAAAAGTACCACATGACTATTGATTACTCCAGCATTATGATATTCTTGAAGTTAAAGGAGAAGAACAGTTTATTGGGCAAGCAGCAGATGCAATGCATATTATTTTTCTTTCGGTTTAATTACTGTTAGCAATATGAGTAATATATAATAAATTATATCATGCGCTTTTTCTAATTATTTAACAATTAATCATCCGCAACAGGGATAAAATGTATTTTTCGAGAGCTTTTAGCTATTTATGAGCAATTATTTTATATAATAACTTTGAAATTGTTTATTTTTACTTTTTTAGCGGTCTGTCATTAGTTATTTCATCGAATAACTAGGTAAAGTATGTAATTTTTCATCCTATTATATATTTTAACTAATTATCTATTTATTTTTTACAATACCTAATCATTTTGTGAAATAACTGAACGGTAACACTTTAACGTAACATATATATGACGTACAAATTATATTCATTGTCAATGTTCTCTTAAAATGATTACTGTTTCTAAAATCCTTGAAAATTTTTCCAAAGAAAACATCTTGGTTTTCCCCACCGTCTAAGCCAGATAGACAAATTATGGTAAATGCTAACGTAAAAATAAAGTAGTAGTAAAACATTGGGATATTTGAAATAACATTAATCAAGTTATAGATTTCACATTAAAATATTGAAATATTTTTTTCAATGAAGGTGATAATAAGAAGGTGATAATCTTTGTACAATAGAAAATAATATACGGCTTTCTGTTCAGAACTAAGAAAAAATTATCGCCTACACTTCTATTATCGGGATCATGTACAAAACAAAACTTAACTGTTGATTATATGTACTTTATACTGCCATATTTTAGACAAGTTATAGCAAGTAGCGGCGAGACACTATTTTTATTTAAAATTGCACAGAGGGCCGTATAGCCGCAATCAGCTCACTTCTAACGTACAATGCTTGTCATTACTTGAACTTTATGCACCTATCTATAATACTTAACTCTACAATTTTTAACGCTTTAATTTTCTTAAAACGTAAAAAAAATTACTCTAATTTTACTTTCATATAATAATAGAAATGGTTTACAAATATATTTCACTTCATATTAAACCTTTCGTGAACCTTGTAACATTGCCCACGCACTTCTAAATTAATATTAATTTTTCATGGACCCTTTCAGCAGTAACAAGGTCCCTCAGGGGCCCGTAGGGACCACATTGGGAGACTATGATTTCGGAGCTTTTTCTTGCCCATCATAGATTTCGAGCAATTATGTAGAAATTTTCAATTTCAATATTTAAAAAAAAAATTCATTGGAGAGTATACTTTATTTTATTTTATTTATTTTTGCATATGTGAAAATTTCCAAGCAGATTTGAATATTTTGAAAACATAAACTTATGCAAACTTTTAAATTTGTGCATGTGCAAAAATTGAACACAGTTTTATGAATATGCATAACATTATTAAAATATACTTGTTCACTTTTACATTCAAATTTTTAAAAAAATTAAAAAAGAACAAGAAGTACAGAGAGATTTTTTTACTTCTCCACTAAGTATCGAAAAAATGTTCCCAATGTACCTTTTTTTAATCGTTATTGCGTTTTATATAATAACAAGGACAAACGAAAAAAAAATGTTTTAAAAAAGCCTCGACAATTTAATAATACCTTTAACATTATTAAATAACCTCTAAATGTCCTTTAAGTACAAATAATAATAAAACTTAAAATAAAACAAAACTAATAATTAACTTACTTACAGAATTATATTTAAGGTTAAAAGATTATTTAAATGAATATTTGATTGCTGATGGGTTTCTTATGCAACACATTCTTGTAGAGTGTTTATGTTTCAAAAATATTTTAAAGCGAAAGTACAGAAATCATTAAAGTACAACCTGTCGACCACGTGAGCTTGTTAGGCAATCACGTCGATAAAGATCTTACGAAAGATTACGTGAAAGTCAGGTCAAGTTTGACCTTGAAATTGTTCAAGGACAAATGAGGGGAAAAAAGGGCGTTTGCGTCATAAAATGTGTATAGCTTAACTTATTCAGATGATGAGTATTTCCCAATTTCAGCCCGAATGTATTAAATAAAAGAATTTTGAGTCACAGAAGAAAAATGTTTTCAGAGAATACTAAATTTATTTTGGATGTAATTTTTTTAAAAAAAAATTAATAAAAATCCCATATTTTTATCAAAAACTTATAAAGAAAATTTTGTAGCTTAATGCTCAACATAAACTTAATAAAAACTATAAGAAATACTTTTTTTTAATTATGTAAGAACCCGAAAGAAGGGAGAGAGAGAGAGAGAGCTGTTCGGCTCTACATCAAAAAAGTTACACTCATAACAAAATTCGAAAAGCTATTCAATGGAATTAAGGAATTCGACTACATTCGGAAGCGTAATTTTGAAAAACCGTACAATTGAATATTATTTTATATTTAGTGTCAGCTTTTTTCAATTAAAAATGCATATAAAATAAGTTAAAAATATTATTACAAGAAAATTATTTAAATATATGCAATATATTAAAAATAAGCAGTTTTACGCAAATAAATAAATAAAAAATGATGGAAAAATAACATCAACTTACAGGATTTTTTTCTAACGAAAAAGGCTTCTATATATAATATTTTGTATGTAAATATAGCTAAGATTTCAGTGTAAAGCTTGAATTAGGAGTTTTTTTTTAAAAATTCCCATTATTTTCAAAGTGACTATCAGTTTTTGAAACATATAATAAAAAGTCGATTAATTCATAGTTTAATATATCAGAGAAGAGAAATTTATATAAAAAAACACCAGTTACGATTTTGATTGATAAATAATTCGAAAACTCTTAAAATAATTCGAATTTTTCAAAACTCTTAGTTTAGGCTCAGTACAAAAGTATAAGCTATATATAGGCTAAGTATTATTATAGAGGCATTTTTTTTCATAAAAGGTGAATATGTTATGAAAATATTTTATTCTTTCTTCATTTTTTTGATGAAAAATTGCATTTAAATACTTTTTGTTGTAATAACATTCTTAAGGTATCCGACAACTTTTTTTTTTTAAAAGTAGATATGGGGATTTTTTTGTTGTTGTTATTTTTAGATTTGTTTAGTGCATTTTAAGAAAAATGTGCTAAAATTAAGAAGAGAAAAATAAATAATGTCATAAAACAGTGATTGATAAATCTGAAGGTTAAAACAATTCTACAAGTATTATTATACAGAACTTACAGAAAAAATTTCACACAGTTAATTATGTTCAAAACTTTTTTAGCAATCGCTTACCCCATTTGATTACTTAAAAAAAAAATCACATTTCGAGTAAAACGCGTTTTAAAGTATATCTTGCTTAAAGTAATGGGCATCTGCTTTTACTAAAACACTTGTAGTTTTTGTTCTAGTAAACGGAAAATGATAAAATTGGTATTTTTATAAAGCTAATAAGATGGCCCATAAAATAAAATCATAAAAAATTGACAATTTTTGGCAAAATTCACAGTTTTAGGGTAGTCGGATACCTTAAAACAGTTTTATGTGTATATTCTAATTCCGGTGACTCTAAGTATCAAAATATTATTCATTTATGCACTTTTTCTAAATCACAGTTCCGAATGTAATCGCGAATACCTTAAATATTATAAATTTAATCTACAAATATTGCACATTTGCGTTTAAAATATGATATATTTAACGGTAAATGTGCTTGAAGAATAAAATAAACATATAAACTCTCGAATTTTTAATGCTTTCTCCCTGAACTTTAAGTTCAATAATATAAGTTCAAATATATTTGAAAGAAAAACAAAAGGATGAAATTCCAAAAGAAAATAGACATAAGTTGCACCATCAACAAGCAGGGTGTAAATGTAGGTTGGTATTAGCATAACTATCAAGAAAACCCGTTAATAATGGCCAAGCAAAACATTTTTTAACGTACCCTTTGCTCTTTAATAATCATAGTTCGAGGTTCTGTTATTGATATATTTCGTTTTGAGATAAGAATGCGTACGAATAAGTGAAACAACACTTGGTGAACTCAATTTTGTAATGTTTGGAACACACTGATAACCTTTTAGAAGCATATCATTATGTTGTTGAGAAATACATACGCAAAGATGAAAAACTCGTCACTTTATTTTAAAATATTAGGTGCTTATGTATTATACAATCGACCAATTTCATCAAATCGAAACACATCGTCAAATGCTGCAATGTGCTGCCAATAATGGAAACCATTCCTTTTCGTGTTCAAATAACATTAATAATAAAGTCGATAGCATTTGGCGATGTTTTTAAATTGATTTTTTGTTGGCGAAATTGATCGATGGTATAATGTGTAAGTAGCAAATCTTGTTATGATTTAATAAAACAGTTTGATTTTCTGAATACAATTTTTATATTTTTGAGATGCTTGTATTCACTATTGAAAACATTGTTATAACTTCTAATAATTGTACCTGAGCTTTTTTAAACTTTCTGTCACTAATAATTTTCAAAAATATTTTATAACAGTGATAAATTTTTCCTTGTAAGTCATATTAGATATAAGGGATAAAATTCATTTAAAAAAATTAAGTAATTTTTTAACAAACCGCCCTGATGTATTATAGTTTACATGCATTCAGGAATTCAAGAAAGAATTGAAACACAATCAAATTATTAAAAATTTTACGAGAGTTGAGAAGCTTCCATTCTTATCTCAAGAACGGTTTCCTCGTTATTTGGCTTTCTTTTTGGAATATTTTCAGTCAAACGATTTTTCCATTCAAATTTTTTTACATAAAGTAGTGGATGGCGAAAATTATTCGCTAAGGTCCCCATTCTAGTAATCTCAAAACGAAAACGTAATCGTAGTGGTTTGCCATGTATAATCAGAACAAAAATAAATAAATTCGATTGCTTGGCATAAGAAATATATTGTTTACTGTGTTAACATTTAAATTTGCTTTTCAAAATTCTATCATAAAAAAATGACTTAAAAACTAATAAATACATGTGTATAGATCGAGAGAGAATACATCCCTTTTACGGCTTAAGTTGTTTTTGCAATATTGTGCTCTAATTTTCTGCATTTAAATTGTCTCTTAACTTATAATTTTAAAAGTAAATCGCCTTTTTTGAAAAATTCTTAAAGATAGAGGACAGTTTAAAGTTATGGGGATAGTTACTACGATAGTTAAAGTTTCATGTTGCTTCTAAATGTAATGGGAACTCGTACCCAACCAAAACACACACACACAGGCACGCACGCACACACGCACAGACACAGAGAGAGAGAGAGAAACAATTTATGTTCTCTACACTTTATATTACGTTCCAACAGCAGGAACACACACACATAAAGAAAACGACTTTACAAAATAATCGAATTTTTGGAGTTTGGATACACGGTAATGTTAAAGTTTCTTAGCAAAGAGGTTTGCTATATTTATATATATATAAATAACATTTACGTATTAAAACTACTTGAAAAGTGAACGTGTATCAATTGGAGAAAAAGTGAGAAATATTGATATGATCAAAATTTAACTCTTAATCTCTTTTGAAGGCAACAAAAGCAAGAAATTTAATTATTATGCAATCCTTTTCGATTTAAGTAGCAAAATTATGGTTTGTAACTATATTTCAGACATGAAACGATATTCATCAAAATAAAAATTAAATGATTTTTAATAATACTATACAATATTTAGTCTCCTAAATGTCTTAAATATTCTAGAAAAAATTCATGAGGGATGACTTTTGTAATGCCAAAATTACTTTTGGGTTTGATTATCATATCACTGATTTTAAGGTTATAAAAGAAATGGAGTATTATGGAGATTTTTGGGAAGAACTAACCAAAAAGCACACTCTTTAGAAGAAATTGGTATTTTTTAGGAAGAGGGAAATAATTAAATTTATATTTTATTCTCCCTACTAGTTATCATTGAATTTGTACAGAAATAAATAAATAAATGAAAGATATTCTTTTATCTCTTCACTAATATATAAATTTCAGTTTCACAAAGTTATTTTGGAATTTATTAGAATAAATTTTAGAATTATAAAGTTAAAACAAATTCCAAAATGTAATCAAGGTGACAAGACAGCCATAACTCTTTATACTGTTTACTAGCCGGATTCTTTTTAAATTACCTTTACCACATAGCAAAATCCCAAATTTTTTTTTAAAATTTAAAACATTTTAAGGGACATTTAAGGTTATTTATTTCTATGAAAGTTTTCACATGTATTTTTAACATTTATATTTTCCTGGAATATTTTAATATTCACCATGGATTTATCAATCAGTGTTTATTCATTTATTTTATCTCACGCCCTTGTACAATAACATAAAAAGCGAAATAATTTATCTCTATAGTTTTAACTGAAAATTTTGAGTTCCATTAAATATTTTACGTTGTTTATTGAATTGGATTGAAAAAAAATGGAAATTTTATAAAGTTCGCAAAAAATCGTCTGCGCAGCTGATAACTCGATTAGCAAAAGCAATGCATTACTCAATTGCATACTAATTAGTTTCAGAAAAAGTTGATCAGCTAAGTTAAAATGTGAAAGCTCATATGATTTATTAGGAAACACCAGAAAACTACGCTTCATTCTTTTTCAGTGTTAATATCAACGAGTTTTCTTTCCTTATTTTTTTATACTTTCAAAAAGAATTTAGAAATTGGAATAAAGAGTACTTCAATTCGGTATCCTTTCATATTTCTTAGTAATTCTGTCAAAAAATTTGAATCAAACATAAAAGTTCCATCCCGGATTAGTACATAAAAAAAAAATCTGAGCATTAATATTTTTTGTATAATTGCTTCAATTTTTGTCATGACATAGTTTGATTTGTAAATTTGAATTTTTGGCGTGTAGCAATGGATAATAAGTGAGCGAGAGTTTATTAAAGTCGCACTACAAAACAACACGATGGCTATTGGTGACTGACCTCATAATTTTAAACCTTGGTCAAGTGACAATACGTGTTAAATCTGCCCCTGCTCGAAGAACTCATGTTGGCGTGGTGTGGATGTTTGAAGAGTAAGGTGAAAACTTAGATGTCATCCGACGTCAATTAACAAGTGTTACATCACCAATAGCTTCAAAGTGTAACGTTAATAAACAAACTCGAAATAAAGGAATTTAATAAATTCCGACCAATCAAAGAATTAAAAATCGCAATATATGTCCTCTGGATAACAGTTTGATGAAAATAATATCTGGACAACTTTAAAAAAATACACGAAATATATTGTGAAAACCCTTAAAGGAATGAATTTTAATTAAAAACATTTCAAAGTAAACTACGCCAAAAAAAAGCAATAGAAGCTTACGAAGCTCTAGTATAAAATAGTTCAAGAAAGATGAGTGATATGTAGTTTAAAATAGCTACACATGGCACAGTGAAAATAAGTTTCAAGAATATCTTCTACAAAATTTGCAAAAAAAAAAAAAAAAAAAAAAAAAAAAAAAAAAAAAACCTTGACATTTTTGTAATAAAATAGTTGACAGATCATTTAAATGAATAAATAGCAAAACAACTCATTCTTTAAAAAGTAAGAGAAAACAACAGTTTTTTAATAAAAATCCAAATAACTTATATTAAGACTGAAACAGTAATTTCTAAAGAACTTTTCGGATGCAACTTTATTCATTAAGTAACGTAACATATCAAAGATACGAGTCTACCATGGAAATGTACCAGAGAAAACGCGTTTGTGAAGACCTTGATTCTTTTACTCAATGAAATTATAGAAAAAAATAACAATATTCGAGCGTTACGATATAATATTTTCAAGGCAACCCTGATAAAAATATATCCAGTTATCGTCTCTGATATAAACAAGAAATGTGGAGAAAATATTAGTTAAAATGGACACCTCTACTTAACTATCTCTGATATCACCAAATAAGGTCATGTTAAGAAGACATTGGACTGATGAATAGTTTTGTTGCTATCCTCATCCCGAACTTATCAAAAATATTCCTTTGTTGTATAGTTAATAAATCATCGGAATTCATCATTCCTAAGCCCACTGAACTCATTTTAGATTTTTGAACATGACTAAAAATCATTTCGCTAAATAGTTAAAAGCTTTTGGTCAACGCATGAATTGTATGCGTAACCTACTGGGATTTCAATATTTTCAAAGGCAGGGGTCAGCAGCTTGTATACCGTGATGTATCACACACGTCCGTCCATTTGTAACACATGCGTGTGTAATTCCATTTTCTCCAGTAGCAGTCGCGATTAGGACTGTCTTGCTCCAACTAATATTTTCTGGTAGACCGAATTGTTTTTTAACTATATATAAGGCCAAATGTGTGAAGAGACAGAACCGTCTATACAAAAACCACATACAGTTCGCAAGCTGCGGTCTGCCAACCCCTGGAGAAGAGGCTATGATCTCTTTTCTGACATTTTGTAAAACTTTTGCAGCAAAATTACATCTAGAAAAGTTCTCAGATAAATTCAACACATTGATAATAAATGTAATCCATCAGCTTCTTAATATTGCCTAAGGGCTGTAATCTCTACATATTTGTAGTTGCAAAATTAAGAGAAAGGTTTTCAGGTGAATTCATTGTAGGAATTGTATATCTAATTTGTCGGCCTTTCAAAATTACTGACGGTAAAAAAATTACAGCCGGTAGCTGTAAAATTACACCTGAAAAACGTTTTCAGATGATTTCAGCGCATGAATAGTATATGTAATTCATTGACGCATTTTAAGATTACCTAAAGGCTGTAATCTAATCTAATAATATTTTGTGTACGTATATCTTTTGCTTCAAAATTGCATTTTGAGAAAGCTGTTTAGTAATTTATTTTTGAAATCTGACGAATAATGGATAACCACTGTCACAATTTTTTAATAGGGTAACTTTTCATAAATGTTTAAGTTATTTTTCTGATATTCTCAAGTTTTCATGCATATAAATACATTTGTGAAAGTTAGGCTCCAGAAACATATTCTGAGATAAGCTTAAATCCATACACATACAGAACTAAAAATCTATAATTCTTGAAATTATTTAGAAAACGTACATGGTTTTGAAGTTACCATTATTTCGTCTTCTAATTTTAATGCAATTACTTTTTAAAACTTGACTGCATTTCACATTAGAAAAAATAGAGATTATTCATAAAGCAAAATTATTTTCTCATGTTAAGGTTACTCAAGCATAACTGCTTCGTTTAAACAAGCCAATTTTCTCTCCGAACAAACTTCCTGCAATTTTCCAATGCATAGATGCTTGTTTCCTTAACAAAAACAAATAAATATTCTTGAAAATTGAATAGTTGTTTGAGTAATCAGTCACGGATACGAACTGTCGTCTTTTTTTTTTTAAGTTCCTTTCCTTGTATTTCTTTACTTTTACAAACACACAATGAAATTAATTATCGTACTTCCAGATCCATGAAATTAGAAGTAAAGAAACTTCCCCAGAGTTTTGTGCGAATTTAGCTACATTAATATTACTGTACATGTCAACAATATTTTAATGCTTCAATATAGTGTAAAAACATTTAAACTTTCTTAGCTAAAATATCGACTAGTGAAATATGCGGTATATATATATATATATATATATATATATATATATATATATATATTTAAAAGATACTTTAACATCGATCAATTTTGTCAAATCAAAAGACATCGCAAATGCTGGGATATGCAGCCAATACTGGAAAACCGTCCCCCGCTTGTTCGAGCGCAATAATAATAACGATAGCATTAGGCGACATTTTTGAATTAATGAAATCGGTCGAAGGTATAATACGTAAGTACCGATAAAAATCAATGTTTGATTTCTGTATATTTCAAACAAAAATTATTACCGTATTTATTTGAATCTAAGTCGCGTTCTTTCGCAATGGTAATGATAGAGGAAATTCGAATACTGCTTGGAATCAAAGGCCGAAAAATTTGTTGGATGGGTAAATTAAACGTGATGCTAATGTTTAGAGCAATAACAGCTTCATAAATATATTTAAAAATTTTTAATACAGATAAAATATAAAATAACTATTCACTTTTTATTAGCCCTCATTTCAATTTTTTTTTAATTTCGTAAATTTAAATATTAATAAACCTTTTTATACTGTTTTCTTTTCTTTTTTTTTTCACAATTTTTTTCACAAAAACGTGTTGAGAGTGTAAGAGGCGGCATAGAATGGATGGCGGTTTCGATTCGAATAAATGTAGTAGTTATCTCACGCGCCTTATACTATTACACATTAATTTTAATTTTAGAATAAATAATCATAATAGTCATTTACTCTTGCTGCTTTTTTGATTATGATGTCAAAAAAATCTTTTCAACAAAAATAAGAGATGAAAAATAGTAAATGGCAAACTATTGTGTAAATTAAAAATCAAATTATTTTGTTCTATTGTTTCTTCCGCATTGCATATAATATAAATTTTTATGTCCTCACATGATATGTCATTTTAAAGCTTCTGTGAAATCATTCACTTGAAAAGAAGTAATTCATCATATTCAGTATTAAAAGAAAATCACTTGGATTCACATATTTTTTAAAGAAAATTATAGTAGTGTTATTTTGAAGAGCGATGTTAAAAATAAATCCATATCAAACCAGAAATTCCTCAGAAAATCATTTAAATGGCAAATTATTTCATGCGCAGAGCATGCAAAGGCTATTCGCTTCAAACATCCATGGAAATTTTACGACAAACAGAAAATTGGAAGAAACTTTAGAAATGTACGTATTTGTATTATTCCCTATTTAAAAGTTAAGTACAAAAATTATTTCAAATCCTTTTTTAATAATTACCTTTAAAAAATAATACACCTTTTATTACAACATTTTCAAAAATAAATATTTAATTTAAAACTATTGTCTTAGAGCGTAAGTTTCCTAAATAGTTCCCACGGATCTCTGGACTGTGACTGCTAAGGGGATTCGTGGCAAATTAAAACTTATTTTGTTGTGCATGGATAACTTTAGGGTATTCAAGAAAGGGGGGGGGGGTGATATGAAGTAAAATATTGGTGACTCATTTACCATATTATAAAAGTTAAAATAAATGTGAGCCATGATTTTAACCCATTAAAAATGTTTTAGAGTAAAATATTATAGATAGGTACATAACATCAGTGGCGTAACGGAGAACATTAGCCCCCTCCCCCTTCTGCAAAGTCAGGGCTTGCATTAATAGTTTATAAATTGGCGAATTACGAACTTGTCGTTTGTCAGGCTTTGGGCTCACTAGAATCCCGGGCCCTCAACGATGTGGAGGTTATGGGGATGTACGTTACGCCATTGGAAATAATATAAATATGCTCAAGATCGATCACAGTTCAGTGGCGTTTATAAGGTTGGGATTTTGGAGGTTCGACACCTTTCTTCCCCTCCCCCATAAACCAAACAAATTTTGAACTTTTAACCTAGGATTACGCCTTGGTATTTAGTGTACGTTTTTTTAAAGATTAAATCCCCTCTTCCACAAGGGGTAAAGGAAAATATTAGAGCCGCCCCCCCCCCTCCCTGCAAAGTTGAGCTTTGGGCCTCAAGCCGGATTTTACAAAGGATTAAAAAACCATAAAAAATGGAGTTAGTCAGGCCTTGGCCTCCTAGAATCCCCCCCCCCCTGTAATGCGGGGATGTACGTTACGCCACTGCATAAAATTCTAGTTATGAGGACCGTCGTACGATGGAAGTCGTGCCAATCACGAGTGCAGCCGTCTAAATAGGAGCAGAATCTCGGCATCACATGCAATAACTCAGTGATTCTTCAATTTTCGAACGCCCCCCCCCTTTATGTATCAGACTGACATCATGTACCCTTAAGATTTTGAACACCCCTTTCTGACTCCTAACACATGGTTGAGTGATTTATATATATAAATTGAATTGTTATCGCTATGAATTCAGTTCTAAATCTTTGCAGGTGTGTTTCTACTATTTTGTGAAAATATTACGTTGTAGCAATGGCTACGTAGTAGCAAACAATTAGTAACTGAATTTATATTCTTAATTGATATGCATGTTCTATTAGAGTTCTTTTTACCGATACAATTTAGTGATCTAGTCCAAGATGGCATATTTTTTTATTTTTTCTACAAGGCCTTTCAGAGTCTGTAAAAGAGAGAAATCTCTTAACATTAAGTTAGACCTTCGTGGACTCCCTAGAAAAGCACTGGGAACCCCTGGGAATCCGCGAACCACAGTTTAAAAACCGTCACTATAACTTTCTGGCAATATAAGAGTCGAGAATATGTGAAGTGTGCAATATGTGAAGTGAATGCAACATATTTTCCTCCAACATATCCGAAATCAATACTTTTCTTTGTATTGTTAGAAAGATAAAGTACGTGTCATGTAAGTATATTTTACCACGCTTTTATTAACTCGCTTTCTTGTCTATATGGTTGGAAATTTGTAATTCATTATAAACTAACTCCCCGATGAGCTAGAGACTTGAAATTTGGACCATAGCTTAGAAGTGCATGGCAATGCATGAAAATGTAAAAAAAAGAAGTTCTAGTCTCAAAACCAGGCCCCCGAAGAGGTTTGTATGTTTGTCTGGGTGGAATTTTGTAATTGATTTTAAACTAACTTCCCGATGGGCTAGATACTTGAAATTTGGACAAAAGCTCAGAAGTGGATGACAATGGTTATAAAAACATCGTACATAAAGTTTTTTTCATTTAGAAAATTATTTAAATAGAATTGATACCTTGAACTCAAATTTATTAACCAAAGTTTTATTTTTGTTAAAGTTCATTTATAAAACTGTCTTTTATATAATGTGTTTTATCAGAATAATTTTTATATTTATTTACAAATTTTTGGATATCAATGTTAAATTTGTAATTTTTGCCTACTGTGCACTGAAATACAATTATTCCAAGAGGGGGTTCATGGCCATAATTTTTACATGCGCTCAGTATATTTGGAGCCACTGTTTTACAGTGTACCATAACATCGTATTTTGCTTACAACGAAGGCTAAAACCGAATAACAAAGAAGAGGGAAGCGAATTATTGTCATTACATTTTCAGAGACTTGTATTATTTCTACCAAAGTCTAAATCATGATAATAAATTTGCCAAGAAACAGAAAATAAATGTTCGTTGTCACTTCTTACAACACGCAGAGTTTATCTAAGGAGAAAATCGTGCGAAGCGAAAGCTGTCAGACGAAAAACATTCCGTTGCCAATTTACTTCTTGAAGAACAAGGAACAAAAAAAGGAATACGGAGAAAAACAAGAAAAGATCGGTTTTCGAAATGAAATCATCGGGGAAAAAACAGACGTTTCACTTTTAAAATACTTCATGCGTCACTGGTGAGGAGGTATATGACAGTTCAGAGGAGAGATAATCCAATTCCAGCCAGACGCGCTTCTTTGAAGATAGGGATGGTAAAAAGGTGACCTTAATCTCTCTGCAAGAAGATGCCTAAACGATTCTACGGTTGGCTAAGCACAGAAGAATGAATGACCTGTTCCATCTCGAATTCAATTGAAGAAAGACATTGAAGATCCAAAACAATTGTATAAGAAATTAATTTGAATTATGGGAAAGAATTAACGTGGAGAAAAGAAGATATAATGAAATCTTTTATGCAAATTGTATTGTGTTTTATAGTTTTTCTTCATGGACATTTTAGCAAATTAAATTTGTATGTTCTTTGTTTAAAACAAAATAATTATTCTCAAGCACTAATTAATTTAAAAATTGATTTAAAATAATTGCAGTCATTTAAAAAAATATAATAGTTAACTTCATTTTTGACTGACATTGTTGAAATGTATTAAATTTGAAGGATCTACGTTTGCTCCAATACTTATGTGGTTGATGTTTTTTTTAAAAAATAAAATTGTTTGAAATTAGTACAGAAATTTACAAATAAATTGAATTTAAACAGCAATACCATAAAAGCATAATGGCTTTGAAATTTGTACAATTTTTTTAAAACAAGAGCATATATTTTTTCGGTAAATTTTGGTGATAAAGCAGAATATATGCTAATAATTTTTCATTGTGGCTCCTTATCACCCCTGATGTTTTTTGGATTGAATAATCCTATGTATGCAGCACGCAAAATAATTCTGTTATTAATAATTTATTTTTTTAAAATTTAAATTTTACTGTTTTTTGTTCCCGACAATCGATAAAATCAAAAGAATATGTCTGATGGGGCATTAGGTATGCTATGAGAATGGACTTTCTATCCTCGATCCTCACCCCGGTTCGAGCTGTCGTCGAAAACCGGTAATTGATTTAATTAATCAACCAGTAATTAATGAATAAATATTTTTAAAAAATGTCTTAACATCAAGTGAAAAATTAATTTGAACTTGATTGGATGAATAGAAAGTACTTTATTAACGATTGAAAGAGTTTGAACAAGATATATATAAATAAATATACAGGGTGTTTCATAAATGATGGGAGTAACTTTAAGAGGTGATAGTACACATCAAGACGAGTAATAGTAAATAGGAAACCAAGTGTCCCAAACGTCTTCCGAAGGAGAAAGGAGCCATCAAAGTTTAGGGTCCTAAATTTCAAATGATGATAAAAAACGGGAAAATGGATCGATTCATTTGCGGTTTTCACTAAAATCATTCTTTAAATTAGTATTTTCATTAAAAAAAGTTTTAAAGACAAAGTTAAAAAAATGCCGTTAGAGGGCGCTCTAGACTTTGGAGTACCGAACAACTACCTTTTACCAGTATTTTTTTTATTTTGTTAAATGTTTACAAAAGCTTAGATTTTAACTTGAATTTTGAGCGCAAAATTGAAACCATCGGGAGCGGTTAAGTGGCGCAAATGTAACCGCGTTTAGGGAGGAAAAATTGAAATGCTCGTATGTAATGATCAAAATAAAAAACGATAAAGCAAACTTTAAGAGGCGATAGTACAACATAAAAACAATCAACTTCGATTAGAAAATGCATGATTTGAATTCAAACGCAAACGTGCTAGAGCATCTTCAAATTTTATCCATGCAAGCGTTTTAGCTGCAAGATTCTGGAAGAAGAACATGAAATTGTGATATGGGGAAGAAGAAGAACGCATATGCAAATTGTTATTAAGATAAAAGCCATTGACCCGAGTGTGCAAGTGTAAATCACGGAACAAACGTAACGAAAGATGTTGCCCTTCACTAATCAAGAAAAGGCTGATATGCACTTCATCTACGGAACTGCAAATGGGAATAGTGCAGAGGCGCGACGATTATACGGAAAAAAGTTTCCCAACAGGCGGTTGCCCAATGATAAAACATTTGTGCGCTTGCACAGACAGTTGTGTGAGACAGGATCCTTTTTTGGTGCACGTTCAAATGCAGGCTGTGCGAAGTCTAACAGAACGGTAGCCGTGAAGAAAAAATTCTGGATATGGTGACTGATCATCCAAATACAAGCACGCGAGCAGTGGCTAGTCAATTGAAGTATCACCCTCCACGACATGGCGAGTACTAAAGGATGAAAGTATGCATCCTTTTCATGTCCAACGAGTCCAGGAACTGACTGAAAGGGATTTTCCTCGTCGAATGGATTTTGCTCGCTGGTAATCTGCAGAAGCACACCCTAAATCCCGATTTTGGTGCAACTG